>JAWPHD010022464.1:0-25005 GCA_037043455.1 Cyrtodaria siliqua | reverse complement strand
GAAGTAGTCGCTACAAACTTGTTTTTTAAAAACCTATTTTTAGATTTGGCGGCCATCTTGGATTTCACATCTACATGAATTTTTGCTAGGATCAACTAGACTTCATGGGCAACATTTCTGTAAAGTTTCATGAAAATCTATTCAGTAGTTTCAGAGGAGTAGTCGCTACAAAAAAAAAGTTAACGGACGGACAGACGACGGACGCCGCACCACAGCATAAGCTCTGCTGATCTCTGATCAGTAGAGCTAAAAATGACCAAATTGGGAATTTTTTTCATCGATAAAATGGCCAACTGAGAATTGTTTACGTCAACATTTTGTAAGTTAGGGCGAGGTAAAAGCCTAAAAGGTTTGGGTGTTTTCAGGGATTTTTCTACTTTTTTTATTTCTTGAGATTGGATTTTTTTTCAATAATTGGGAAAAAAAACATTATTTTGCATTGGACCATTTTTCGGCCCCTTGGGACACACTAGAAAAAGCCCAGTCTGTGAACAGGTTTCAACCAATTTACTAAATTTGGGGGTCGTCCCTACTGTTACATCTTCAAAACATTTGGTGATTGTAACACTGAAATCAGTAGGTTCAGGTTTAATATGTAGGATGAGATGCATTGTAATACTGCTGTTAGGTTTGTCTTCCCAGGGAACGAAATATATTTTACTGTATACTCGTCCATACTCTCGTCCTACAGGACGAGTGGCATTGTCATGTAACTCGTCCTTATAGGTTGTTTAATCGTCCTGCTCTGAATGTTAAATAAAACAAAGGGAAACATCATAATGTGTAGTTTTTTTCTTTATATAAATCAATGAAAATTATGTAACTTTGACCAGTATTATAGATGACTATATTCATATTCTATAGTTCACTACAGTCTGATCAAGGCCATTACAGTCACTCTGGCATGGTATATATTTTTCCCCTTTTCCTGTGAAAAATTCCCTCTTAAAAAAAAAATATATATATTTTTTATTAGAAAAAGTTAAACTCCAATACAGGAAAACAGCATACATTTTGCAATTTCTCTTCCTGAAGGCCCTGGCCCCAGTCACCTAAAGGCTGACTATTGCCCTTAAAGATTTCCCCCGTGAAAGTGTTATTTATATAATTTTAGAATGTTCCAAAACGGAAATGCGGCAATTTTCCAATATCCGGTTGACTTAGATTACATTTTATCGCTGAATAAACAGAGTTGTAAGAACTATTTTCTTTGTTGTTTTTTTCTACTGAAATGTTACTGTCCTCTCGGATGACCGATTCATGGGTTTCACTCGTCCGGAGTCAAATTTCACTCGTCAATTCATAATTTTGATAGAGCATCATCAAAAAAACTGACCAATCAGTGACCCGAAATAAGCATTGGTGTCCGACAGGTGTCGCTGCACAATTGACCTGTGTGATTCAGCGCAAGGCATACCGGTAATCAATGGCAGTGTAAACAATAATACCGTCTGCTGCGAGTTATATTTTGCGAAGGACTGGCCACTATCTTCTAATTTTCACAGGTTTCTATATACGTACCCGTGTCAGATCCATAATTAGACCAATAGCTGTCACACGTTGACCGATATAATTTATTAAATAGTTTGTCGCTACCTCGTCAGTAGCTCGTGGCTAATTAGCATAATGCCTATTTAGCATAATGCCTATTTATAAATCGAAAATGAAAGTACTTCAAAAGTCATGAAAGAGAAAGGGTTATGTTTAGACGGTAAAATGATGGTAAATAAAAGCATTAGGTTTTCCTTATTAAACTATGAACTCCTGTGTTTGTACAAACAAATAATTTGTTGCAAAATGATTTATAAACAATTTATTGAAATATAAAGTAATCCGTTGGCGGTTATGCGTATGCGTATGTAGACAAAAGCCATATTTTGCTGAAATGCGTCTTAGTATTCATAATTTTGCATTGCCATAATGTTGAGCTTTGATCTTATTTTCAATAGGTGATAAAAGTTGTGTTACTCGGTTTTTATCCTTAGGTCCTATAGTAAAATAAAAATCTTTGGCAGAGTAAAAAGATAATAGTTTTCAAGATTCAATTTTGAAAGATACATATTTTGAATCAATTTTCATAAATGTGAATGAGTTTGCAGTGTTTCAAAATAATCACACTGTAAATACCTAAATTTTAACAGTAAACTTGGTTGAACATCAAGGATAAAGACCGAGTTTATCACCTACCAGAATGTAGAGGTGTCTCAAATTTCTGCTCACTGATTGGTTAGTTTATTTTGATGATGCTTTGTCAAAATTATGAATAGAGGCCTATCGTCAGTTGTGACGTAGCTGGTGTATGTATAGCATGCAGAAATAATACATACATGTAACCAATACATTCTGGTAGGTGATAAACTCGGTCTTTATCCTTGATGTTCAACCAAGTTTACTGTTAAAATTAAGGGGTGTACAGAGTGACTCTTTTAAAACCCTGCCTATTTCATGCACATTCATGCAAATTGATTCAATATATGTATCTTTTAAAATCAAAATCTTGTAAATTATGGTATTTTTACTCTGCCAAAGATTTTTATTTTACTATAGAACCTAGCGATAAAAACCGAGTAACACAAATTTTATCACCTACTGAAAATAATATAAAATCTCAACATCTCTGCAATGCAAAATTATGAATACGAGAGGAGAGTGGAATTTTCGTCCCCTGCTTCCAGTCTGTCAAGGTTGACCTCCATAGTATATCTTAAAAGAACTGAAATTATCTATTAAGGCCTAATTAAAAATAAAAAAACAAAATAAAAATCCGACCTACACTACATGATGTTTTTTGCTTTATAACCCTAACCACACATTTTTTTAGGCCATATCATATCTGGCCGTTCGTAGACGTGTATTTTATGCACTAACACTATCCATAAATTATGGTACTACCAAATTGCTGGAGACATATTTCCTGATGTTTGTCATAATGGCGGAGTTTTATAATGTCCAAGCAGAATCTTATATACATCGATCAGATCATCATTAGTGCGCCTTGACTCAAATTAAAGATCTTCACTAGAACCCAAGGCGAGACACTTTTTTGGAAGTTTTAACTTTCTCTAGATAATTTTTGCTGATTTTGCTTGTCGTTGACAAAGCATGAACACCACAGTGAAAACCATACTCAAGTCCTGGTCGAAGTTGCGAATAATTATCCGAGTTGTTTTGGAGCATTAACCTGACATCAGATTATGTAGTTTTTTAATCACATATAAAGATTTATAATTTTACCTGTTCAGAGTCCATATTTTTTCTGGAAATCCCTGCCGAATTTGTCATCAGACTACTTTCGCCGTCTACTTTCATTTTCGGAAAACGGTATCGTGTACTTTATACAAGTCGTATTAATAACTCTTTCTCTTTTTTTCTTCTTTTTTTTTTATCTCTGTGCAACTAATATTAGCAATCCTTTATTCGTTTGACTGTTAATTAATTTCAATTTAATCAGATCTGGCACTGAAAGCTTGCGAAAACGCATCAGTATATTGCGATTAATATGGAGTGCTTAAAGCACAGAACACACGTTTAAAACGAAAGTAAAAGAAGAGAATGTTGATTGTTTATATATTACTATAGTAACTACATCACGGAATCCTACCTATTTATTGATGCATCGTTACCTTAGTTTTTGAAGCAGTCAGATGTATATATGTTTTTCCGCGAGGAATACTTGTCATCGTACTGTATAGATGTAGTTCACCGTCTGCATGTTCGTAGAATAGAAAATGAAAGTAGAAACTGTTCTGACAAGTCACCTGGGGACAGTTGGCAGACCCGTTTTCAGTAGGTGAATCGGTTTGTCTCTATAAACTAGAAAATACAGCTGTATAAGATATATGCATGTATTATGTATATACCCATATAAATCATAAGACTTGTGAACACACTGAGTGACTAGCAAATGACTTTTTTTCCCTTTGTTTTTTAGTGACAGGCAGGGGCGTAGCTAGGCCATTTTGGAGGATACGCCCGTATATTGGGGTCCACGGGGTGGTTGTTAGGGGGTCCGGGGGGCGATGCCCCCCGGAAGCCCTAAGCGTCCGCAGGTTGTTTTCGACGATTTTGGGCTGAAAATGATGGCTTTTATTGATTGATAAATAAATTATATAGTTGCGAAAAATGAATATCTTAGATTAAAATTTCCATTTTATGGCATCTGTTTTGATAACTTTGATATTTATATGTTTATAAATTTCTAATGATGGGTCTCACCCTAGTCAGGCTTCAGTCTTTATTGCATTTTTGGGGCAAATTTTTTTCTCCTTTTTTTCCAAGAGGCGTACGCCCGGGCGTACGGGCGTATGCCTGGCTACGCGCCTGACAGGGAATGTTTTAAAAAGTGGGGGGTGATTGTTGTTGTTGTTGCTGTATTGGGAAATGCTTAAAAGTAGCCGTTCTGCAAACTCAATGTAGGAGAGTAAATCTTCCGACTACCGGCTAGTAACAAACGCTCTCTGATAAGTCACTGTGCTGTAGGCAGTGTTCGACACTAACTTTTTGGACCAACTAGCCCCGGGGGCTAGTAGGTTTGGAATTTCACTAGCCCCCCTTAATTTCTACTAGCCCTGCTACCAACGGTACCAAATCCTCATTGTATATTGATTTGACGGGGTTGGTTATACAATAACAACACAAATCAGATGATTATTATTTTAATTTATTATAGTATTTCTGAACAATGTACATGAGAAACACAGAAATAAGAAATTATTATGATAGAGTTTTTTGTTTTTTGGCTGGTGGAGAAAGCCCCAAAAAGCGATCCATGTTTGCACCTTTATAAAAAGTTCATAATTCGCGGCGTTTTCCGACGGAAGCGGAAACAACTGCTGTAATCGTGGACATAAAAACGCTTGAGAAAAGCTGTCTAGTTTATAAGGCGTAGTTACAAGCGTTTGTGTGATTCGGTATCGGGCTGGTATCACGCAAAAAGAAAACAAATGTCGTTTTACGCGGACTAAAAGAGCAGCAGTTTTAAGCGATAATCTGCGGAACATTAATGATTAACAGTGCTTGAGAATTTTATTTATATAATGCCATCGCAAATTGGGTACGTGTTTGTTCTATAATCTACTAGCCAATCGGGCTAGCTAGACGATCGTACGTGCTAGCCCGATGGTCACTTTTACTAGCCCCGGGCTATCGGGCTAGCGTTAGTGTCGAACACTGGTAGGCCAGGCCATAATCGGGATTTTTTTTTTTTATCTAGCTTACTTGGAAGTCAAGCCCAGGGGCGTAGCTTCCTATAGGCCGTGTAGGCCATGGCCTCCACTTTTTTCTGAGAAATTGAAAAAATAAAAATGCCAAAAATGCAATAAAAATTGGAAGCTTATGGGTGGGGGAGGGATATAATTTACGGTAAAAAGTAAGGATATTGATGCTCTTATTCATAACTTTCACATGACATCATCAAAATAATTTGACCAATCAGTGATCAATAAAATAAAAGACCTCCACATTCTGGTAGGGGGTAAACTCGGTGTTTATCGTTGGTGCTCAACTGACTTTAGCCCTTTATAAAACAAGTTTGTAATGATAATTATATTAAAAGCTTTATTTTTTGTGTACATCTACATATCTTCTTTTGGTGTTGTCTGATTTTAAAACACCAATATGGATACATTTAATTTAAATCATGGTCTAATGTTTTCATTTTTCATATAGAGTTTGAGGATAAAGTCCGAGTAAACCCCTTTATTTTCACCTACTGAATATCTCAAACTACCGGAAGTTGACCAGATGTGAAAGTTATGAATAGACATATTCACCGGTACGAAATATACGCTAAAACGCACCTCCAACAGTCTATCTGAAGAAAAAAAATTAGGGGAGCATGCCTCCGGACCCCACTAGAACTCGGCCTACACATCATATTCCGCCAAGCTACGCCCCTGAAGCCAGCCATTCTCAGAATTCCTAAACATGTGTTTGTATTCTAGAAACGGTAAAACGGTTGATCAAAACTGGTATTGAAATGCATGTGTGACTGTTGTGACTGTTGTTGTCCAACCATGCAGGGTCCCTATATAAAGACTCTGACCCATGTGACATTAATTGAACACTATACACTATGTTTAGGAATTCTGAGACAATCAGTGTTTGCATTTGTTAATTAATTTCCTAAATTATGCACTTATTATTATAAATTACTTAAAGCAATAAAATTAACACACATTATAATCCACTGGTAGGTTTTCATTGACTGCCAGTACATAAATTGACTCCAGATTGCTCTGTATAGCCTGTAAACTATGTTGTATATCCGATGGTGTGGAGATTCATTTTCTATTTCAGAAAGACAATCCCTTAATCAACAGACTAAAAGATGGCCTCATCAAGCCTATCCATGAAGCCAGAAGAAGAAGAGGAGAGAATTGGATTTTATCTGGATGCATTTTTACCATATATTATACAGTGTATTGATTGGAAGGAACTTACTGTTAATTATTCACTTTATACCCCAGGTAACTGATACCTAAATAACAAGTTTATATGGATAATGCCAGTGACAAATTTAAAATAGCAACTGATTTTGATGCTTGATAAATACTTAAAAGAAACACATGTCAATCTTTTTTATCAAGCCTTAAAATTAGCATCTCAGTATATTAATCCAGTATAAATTTGACTTTAAAGGGATTATTCACATTAAATACAGTTTTAAGTTTTCAACTTTTCTTAGTTATTCTACCATAGGTATAAATATAGTATTGGTGAAATGTAATCAACAGTTAGTAACATGCAAAATCAATTTGCTTTATACTAGCGGGACACCAAGTCTGCAATGTGTCCCTTTAAAGTGAATGTAGCGAATAAGCCAAACAAGCTCTATTATTGAGAGTTCTGAAAAACTTCGGAAAAGGTGAAAGAATTATCAAAATCGGATGACAAACAAAAAAGATATGACCATTTAAAGGTTGTTCTAAAACGAATATGGGAGCCACCATTTTTAGAACTATGATGTCATAGTTCCATATAACCATATATGGAATATTGATAAATATCATTTAAAACCAAGAAAATCATTGCAAATGAATGCGTTTTTTTTACTGGTCGTATAAAGCATTATTGCCATTAATTATTACATATTTTTCATGCAGCTGCTGTCATTTTTTCATTTTGATAATTCTTTCACCCTTGTTCAAGTTTTTCAAAACTCTCATTAATAAAGATAGTTTGGCTGTGTCGCTACATTCCCTTTAAGCTCCTTGCATATAATAAAATGTTGAGTTTTCATTTTTCTTTGTTTTTATTATAACATTGGCGTAAGTATATAATATATAATCATGATAATCAACAATTACTAATATGTAAAAACAATTTGCTTAGAACTGTTCTAATAATTAATATGAATGATTTGCAAATTTGCAAGTTATGTAGAGAACTAATGGGATGCCGCGAGTTTTAAATAACGGGATGCTGCAAGGTTTAACTAACGGGATGCCACGAGTTTTAACTAACAGGATGCTGCGAGTTTTAACTAACGGGATGCCGCGAGTTTTAACTATCAGGATGCCGTGAGTATTAAATAACGGGATGCCGCGAGTTTTAACTAACGGGATGCCGCGAGTTTTAACTAACGGGATGCCGCGAGTTTTAACTAACGGGATGCCGCAATCGAGTTTTAAAAACTCAAGATTGCTCTGGTTGATGTAATGGATGCTGCAGGTATTACCTTGGCCTAGCCCTTTATAGTATTATTACAGGGACACATGGCAATATTGAGTTTTATATCAAGCATTAATTTTAGCACTTCGATGCATTAATCCTGTATCATTTTGACTTTGAAAATGCTTGCATATAATTAAATAAAAAAATTGCTATTTCAGTTTTCTTCGTTATTCTACCAAATGTTTAAATATATTGTTGGTGCAATATAACCAGCAGTTAATAATATGCAAAAACAGTTCGCTTTGTACTCTTCTTACAATTAATATTAATGATTGAACAAATTCAGGTTCTGTAGAAAAACTAACGAGATGCCATGAGTTTTTAAAAAATCAAGATTGTCGTGTGTTCCTTACAAAGAGAAATATACAAGATGTTAAATAGTAAAATTATCATTTAAAAAAAAAAGGGTGAGTAATCGTATATTAAATTTCGCAATGACTCGATGAATACATTCCACCTAGTACCTCACATTAATGATAAATTTGCATAAGCAGAGGGAAATTATGTTAGCAGCAAAGGGAGATAATCAATTTAGACTTCACTTTAAAGGGAATGTAGCGACACAGCCAAACAACATGTATTATTGAGAGTTATGAAAAACTTGGGAAAATGTGAAAGAATTATCAAAATCGGATGACAAACAAAAAAGATATGACCGTTTAAAGGTTGTTCTAAAATGAATATGGGAGCCACCATTTTTAGAACTATGATGTCATAGTTCCATATTACCATATATGGAATCATAGTTCCATATTACCATATATGGAATATTGATAAATATCATTTAAAATGAAGAAAATCACTGCAAATGAATGCATTTTTTTTACTGTTCATATAAAGCATCATTGCCATTAAGTATTACATATTTTGTCATACAGTTGCTGTCATTTCCCCCCTATATCAGTAAATGTTCATATTTATAAATATTCCAAATATGGTCATTTAGAACCGTGATGTCATAGCTCTCAAAATGGCCGCTTCCATATCCGTTCCAACAGAAACTTCAAATGATCATAACTGCTTTGTTTATCATCCGATTTTGATAATTCTTTTCCCTTATTCAAATGTTTGAGAACTCTCAATAATAAAGATGGTTTGACTGTGTCGCTACATTCCCTTTAACTGTTTTTATACATATTTGCACATTACTTGATAATTTTTGCAGAACAAAGAGATATGCTGAAGAAATTTGGTGACAGTAATCCAAGAGAAGGGACAAAGACATGTATTGATGAAATCCTGTCTATGAAAACTGTCAAAGGGAGATTCAGAGCTCTGGTTGATGCAATGCAAGGTAAATGTTGCCAAGTGTGCTCTCTAGCATCAGTTTTTATTTGATCTTAACCGGACTTACGGTTGTTATATATTCATTAGATCTCATACCAGTTTTTGAACAAGCCAGATTCAGTGGCTAAACCTGAGTTATCTGCCCCTAAAATGGTAAAAATGTATCATTTTGCCTTATAGTCTAGCCCCTCCGTGTTTCATCAGTATAATAATAAGATAATAATGGGATAAGTTCCTTAACCAGATAGATCCGATGATATCAAAGTGAGTTATCGGCTCTTCAGTCTGCAAAAATATACATACCGTATTGTTTCTAATTAGTGCTACCCCTCTAATTAGCGCCCACCCCCCAATTTAAAAAAAAATCTTACCTTGAGGTGTAAAAGTGGTTAATATCCAAGAAAAGTGGTTAATATCCAAGAAAAATGGTTAATATTCAAGAAAAGTGGTTAATATCCAAGATCCAAGAAAAGTGGTTAAAATCCAAGAAACAGTATACACACACTTATGAATTTAATTCCATATTTCAGTAACACAACAAGAACAAGAATTTATTATGCTTATTTTTAGCATTATATAAGGAAATTAAAATGTGTACTGGCTTATGAAAAGCTTTCTAATAAGCACCCCCCCCCCCCCCCCCCCCACTTTCAGAAAATGTACGCCCCAGTGGGCGCTAATTAGAAACAATACGGTATTTCAACCTTGTTACCTCTTACCACCATAGTTTTTCCATTTTCATCTAATCCGAACCAAACTTTCACAGAATGTGAATAATCTTTTTGCACTAGTTCTTCAATCATGCATATCAGAAAATATTAAAGTCAGTTATCTTGAAAGTCAGTTACAGATAGTCAGTTATCTTGAAAGTCAGTTATCTGCCCTTCAATTAGCAAAAATGGCATAAGTTGGCCTTGTTGTCTCTGAAGCCTTTCCATTTTACATCCAATATTAACCAGAATGTGTATAATAATAAGTTCTTCAGTCATGCATGTCTGATGGTATTGAAGGGAATAATGACATAATATGACCTTTTTACCACTAAAGCAATTATTTTTTTCCGATCATAACAAACCTTTTACAGAATGTGTATAATACTCTTGGAAAAGTTCTTCAATATTCGATAGTGTCAAGCTGAGTTCTCTGCCCTTGCATCTGCAAAAATTTGACCTTGTTTAGAGTATGGAAGCTTTGTTTTTCACTTGATTTCCACCAAATGTGTACAGCCAGTAGAGCGATACAGACCCTCTTGGGCCTCTTGTTTAACTTGCCAGTTTCTAAGTCAATGATAGCATGATATACTCTTCAAAATATATACATAAATACATGTGCATTACAAATTCTGACCAAAAGTAGGTCACTATGATCACTATGATCAGGGAGTACGTTATAGGGAGGAGAAACGGGCTCGTTTTGCCGAGTTATGTTGTCGCGCATGTGTTTCACTACTCCGTGAAAATGACTATTTCCGGTTGTTTCGCGAGTGTGTGAAAAACAGCAAATTCTTATAAATTATTACACTTACAAACTAAATAAAGGTGCTAAATGTAAACATAAGTATTATTTATTTACATTGTGTCCTCTGATACAGAGCGTGTATTTGTTTGCATGTTTAAAAGCACATTTTACCAGACGGTTCCGTGTAACAAAGATGGCGCCACTCTGCGCCAAATAAAAAATTGTGACAGTGTATAGCTATTGCAAACGAGATACGAGACTACGGGTTATTTAGGCATTAATAATAACAAAAAGTGAAAAGTAAACATATTTATCTTTGTAAAGAAGGTAATTTCATGGTGGTGATTATAAGACAAAGCCTAAAAAGAGGTGAGGAAAATGTGCCTTTTGAGATATCAGCTAAATTTTTAATTTTATAGAATTAAAAATGGTGTGAAGCTATTGCAAACGAGATACGAAGTATGGGTTATATTAGGCATTAATAATAACAAAAAGTGAATAGTAGACATATTTATCTTTGTCAATAATGTAATTTCGTGATGTTGATTATAACAGAAAGACGTAAAAAGGGGCTGTAAAAACTGCCTAATTTGAGATGTTGGCTGAAATTTTAACTTTTCAAATGTAAAGCGCTTACGATCGATTTACCTGTATCGATAAAATAGTAAATGGCGGCGTTCTAGCGCGACAACATAAATCGATAAACTAGAGCGTTTATGAACCCGTTTCTTCTCCCTATAACGTACTCCCTGCTATGATAGACCTAATTTTAAGCTTCATTGATTCTGATTAAGACTCATTAGGTCAGTTTCCAAGTCACCTATAGCCCTATACTCCTTAAACTTCATACACAGATACATCTATACATCAAAATACACATTCTGATCAAACATGACCGACCTTGTCCTACTTTTAACTCTTCAGTGATTCTGGCCCCGTGTGGTTGCCGGGGTAGAATAGAACCACTGCAAACACACCGTCACATGCAGAAGGGTAGGACTCCCCCACCCCACCCACTTATTCATATTCATTTTGTCATTTTTTGTTCATGCTCATTAAAGGTCCTCGTCATGACCCCTGCATTGTTTCAGGTGCCATCTCGCTCACATCACTAAGAGCAGTGGCAGAAAAACAATAAACGTGACTCCAGCGTAAATGGAGTGTCAACAATAGAATTTGCAGCAACTCTGCAGTTCAGGGTGAGAAGGTCCTAGACCCATTCTCCATATTTTATCAAAATGCAGTGAAACGTCAGTGAAAATGCAATTAAACCAGCGAACTATTAAATGAGGTGACCAGTCTTATGATGTCACAAAAAATGTAAAGAAACCTGATACCTATTAGATACCACTTAAAGGATGTCATAAAAAAATAAATAAAAACTGTATCTAAATAAGGACACCAGTTTTATGATGTTACAAAAAACGAAAACAAAACTGACCTCATAATCAACAGTTTAAAGAGGCTCTACCTATATATTTTTTTCCACCAATTGATTTAGACTTTACTTAATTATAAAGAGGACTATGAAAAAGGTAAATGGCAATAATTTCACCCAATGTAATATGCGTTTTGCTGGGGAAAAACAGGATTGAAAAGATCGGATTTTTGAACTTGTATTTGTAATTGTTTTAGACAAGCCGATTGCGGAGATTTTCCGATCTTATTCGTTTACAATCGGAACTACCTCGTCTGACTAGCGAAGAGTTCCGATCGATTCGTTTGCTATCGGAACTGCGCCGAATAGTTTGTAATCGCATTGCGCATGTCCGAGAAAATCGTAAGAACTCGTAGTTCTCCGGCAGGAATAAACGGCTGGGCAGCATTTTATTCAAGATATTGTTTTGATCATAATTAATAATTTACAGAACTGGAATACGAACCATGTTTCTTCTTAGAATACTCATAAAATAGCGTTGTATACATATAAATGCAGTAATATTGAGTATTTAATATTTTACATTAAAAATCGCGTACATATAGGTAGTGCCTCTTTAATGAGGTCATAAAATAATACGCAAAAAACTGCAAATTGTTGTCTCTTAATAAAGACAGTATTAACTATTGTCTTTTGTCATTACAAGCCAGTGTTGCGCAGGCAACTGTGTCCCATTTAAACTTGAGTAAAAAAACAGTCTAACACGCAGCTTAGTTTTAGCCAATCAAATTTCGTTTTACATTTTCTCTTCGTTCAGTACTTAAGAATGGCGGTCTGCTGTTCTGAAATTGAAAACATAGGATTTTTATGCGCGAATTATGCTACAATATACAACAAAACCTTTTTTTCCAAGTTTTTTGGGCCAAAAGTCGGGGTGCGCGGTATTTATGCATGCGCATTGTACACCGGCAAATATGGTATCCAAAATGAAATGCGGGCCACTATACATGTCTCATGGACACACTTTCTGGATTTAATTTAATGTTGTTGTTTTCAGGAAACCCGAAGGTTGTACATATCTTGAAAGGAAAAATGATCCCATCAAACCAATATCACAGAAGTCTGATACACAGTTTTGGAAAAAGTTTTTGTGATGAGTTGAATCCCATTGAGGTTTTGCCATCTCTACTTGCCGAGGATATTATCGTTCAAAGCGAATCAGAAAAAATAGCTCGTAAGCAGACTACTACTGGACCCTGGGAAGCAGCGTTTAATCTACTGTTTCTGCTTCCAAACAGGAATCAACATTGGTACCAAAAATTGATCAAAGTCTTGCTGGACAACAATCATGAGGGTTTGGCTGAAAAGATAGACAAAGATCTATGCCGGAGTAAGCAGTTTTTTTTTTTAATTTTAGTTTCTTCTGGCCAAAAGCCAGGTAAGCATATGGGATGATGCCTGCCTGTCAGTCGTCTATTACTACCATATCATCCCTTATTTGTAAATAGTTTTATCTTTATATATTTACATTAATTTTTAATTACTACTTTATTTCTTCATCTTTCATCAGTTTTTGCGCACAGTATGACCTATTTATGTGTCGACATGCCGTAAAACACCATTCATTCATTCTGTCAGTCATCTGTCAGACGTCCGTTATTTTTTCTTGCCCCACCCTTTTTCATATAGTATTTACCAAACTTTACAGTAGTTATGTATTGATAAGATCTCAGACGAGTTCTTGAACCAGCCAAATTCGATCTCTAAATTAAAATTAGCTGAGTCATGGTCTTTGAATTATCAAAAGTGGTATAATTTGGCTTGTTAGCACAAAGACACTTTAATTTTCCATCTGATCTTAACCAAATGTTTACAGAATGTGTATAATAATAAGATCTTTGGCATTTCCTTCAACCAGGTATATCACATGGTATCAAGGTGAGTTATATTCACTTGAATCTGCAAATTATGTGTTTTGACCTTGTAACCACCGTAACACCTTCGTTCTTCATTAATCCAAACCAAACTTTCATAGAATGTGTATAATAACCAATACTCTGACAATACCTTGAATCTTGCATATCAGATGGTATTAAAGAGAGTTATCTGCCCTTGAATTGGCATCATAAGTACCATAGCACTACCATTTTGTATCCAACCTTAAAGGGACTGGAGGTGATCTGGAAGAGTAATTTTCCAATACAGGTACAAGAGAAGCCCCTCATAATGTGCTCAGTTTTCATGTGAAATGTGCACATGCATTTAATAAGCAGCATATTAAGGTAGATTGAATTATTATTTATGAAAATGTTTTGACTGGAAAACTCAAAAACTTGGTTTATTTCTTTAGTTGTATCATAAATATTAAGTGATATGAGGCCAATATTTCTAGCAGTTGTGCATATTATTAAATAGCATTAAGGCATCATTTGAATTAATATTTGTGATTTATGCACCAAAAAATAGCCCAGTTGTCGAGTATTGACCAAACTGTTTCGTTAACAATAATTAAATAGTGCATATGTAATAGTGCATATGTAATAGTGCATATGTAGTAGTGCATATGTAATAGTGCATATGTAATAGTGCATATGTAATAGTGCATATGTAGTAGTGCATATGTAATAGTGCATATGTAGTAGTGTGTATCTAGTGCATATAGAATATGCAACTGAAACACATTGTGATGTTTTACCTGAATTTGGATTGATACCAATAAAATTATTGTTCTTTGTGATTGCCTCCAGTCTCTTTAACAAAATATTTCAAAAATGTGTATAATAATAATAATTATTATAATAATACCTTGGACATGTTCCAATATCACAGAGTAACATATTAATAATAGATTATAAGAATCCATCATGAGTATCCATGTGAGATAGGGAAATCTCACCGAGGGTCAGGATTGTAACCAGGGACGAGGCTCTGCCGAGTTCCTGGTTGCAGTTCTGATCCCGTGAGAGTTTTCTCCCATTTCTAGTCATGTGAGATAGATGTTTTCCTGATGTAAGATAACTCTATGACATGTGACTCTTACATGAAGCGTCATAACGTCAGGTTGGTGTACCACGTGATACTCAGGTAAATTTCACCGTGCCCAATCTGCATTACGTAGTACCACCTTAATTCCTTTAAGGGATGGGAAAGCTCATAATAGCAGGATTTTCTAACGGATATTCCGACAATAAAACATGTTTAAAATTACCTATTAAATGTATTTAATTCTACAATATGCAAACCTTTTAAGCCAAAATTAAGGTTTTATTTCATACCCCAACCAACCCTGTTTTCGCTTCTTGGGTGGGGTATGAATGTTAATACTCGGACCACGTAATGGTTTGTTATTATGTCTGCGTATATATGCATATCTGACGGTATCATTTTGGACTTTTCAGTCAAAATTCAACTAGTACATAAATAAGTTGTATGTCAGTGAAACAGAAATTTTAGTATTTTTTTGATAGTAAAGAATCTATTTTGCCTCTTGCTTTCTTTATTAGGCGACCGACATTTTGTTTTAATTTTTTGATTTTACCAATTTTTAGCTACCCGTATTACATCTTTATGGTAATAATATCCCATAGCGTTTTATGTCTTGCAATTCCTTGACCATTCATGCTTACTTAAAGATTACATCTAAACAAGGTATGTTTAAAATGTTTGAAGAAGAACATCATACAGAAGCACCATCTTTTGAGGCAGATTATGTGTATTTAACATGGTTCTACTGTTTGATGTTCTTCTTCAACATTTCTAATGAAGAAAGCAAGTTTGTTTCTAAACCAGCAAAATAGATTATCACCGAATAACAAGAAAGAAAATGAATTGTCTAAAAAGGAAATTTTTAATACTTTCTATCGGTGCATGACTTTTGAAAATTGGTAAAATATAACTCAAACTTTAATTAACATGTAACACCGCGGCTCGTTTTGCGTATAGCCGATACGCATTAAATTCTTAATTCTCTCGATAGGCCAACAATTGATAGATACAGTAGAGACGACAACGATAGTGGCAATATAGCTATTAATGTTAGTGTTTCAAGACCATATATATATATAAACCCTGGCCAGTTTTATGATATAATATTAATATTTTATTTCAGCGATTAAACTAGGACATCAGTTTGGACGCATGTCATTAAGTGCTAACCTATCATGTGAGCCACGTGTGGGGAAAGGTGAGGAACATGTACATATGTTACGGCTAAAATATAATTGGACAATAGAAAAATAGCCAATTTCATGTTTCAACGCAAATGCATGCAGAACAAACTTCAAAAACAATGATTTATGTCTGGTAAGTGATTTAGGAGTAATTGAAGGGAATTGAAGGGGACCCCCTGTAATCTGAAATCGAAATGGACCGATTGTGGGAACTGGTTCGTCAATACCGGGTATGTCCCCCGTTCACTCTCTCCACAGCCCTGATTCTCCTAGGCATGGAGTTCATGAGTGAGTTTATCCTCCTCATTGGGATGTTGGCCCACTCTTCCAAGAGGGCTGCTCTCAGTTGGGCCAGAGTAGCAGGGGGAGGCTGGCGTCGTCGAACCTGTTTATCCAGTTGGGCAAATAATGGGTAGTACTACTGGCCCAGTGTCATAAAAATGTGACTGGGTAGGGTATAATGTACGATGGTGTGGTAAACCAGTGTGGCAGCACTATATCTGCTACAAGTAGACGGTAGGTAGATCCACCTTACACTACACACACATTCAAGAAGTCAGTTGTGCCAGTCTCAATCGGTTCTGTGGCAGATGGACTATAAACCTTAGATTGACACACACTTAACCTCTATATCCACTTCATTCACACAAAACATCATAGGTTTTAGTTCCATTCTCCAACCCTAACAAGCAAAAGTTTAGAAAAAAATCAGACCTCACTTCAGGATTTTTATGTGGGGAGATTCAGGCAAATCTATGTAATACTTAATTACATAATTATGAAATACTTTTTAGTGTGCGAAATGTATTTTTTAGTCCCAAAATTTCAAACAAATCTGGACATTTAATTAGGGAGACGGGGAAGATTTAAAATTTAAATCAAAACAAAACATTTACTCAGGTGTCCAACTAGTTTTCGGCGCCTAACGGTTTTCGTGATATTCATTTTAAACATATGTTTTAGCGATAATTTTAATTCCGTGTGTACATTTTCATTGGACATGTTCACTTGAATGGTAAATCTAAAAAACAAACAACAGGAAGTATATGTATATGAAACGTGTTTAAACGAATAAAAGAACAACAGCGACATATTTTGCTGATCCCTGATGTCGGGGGAAGCTATGCGTCTATGCGCATGCACAGATAAATCCTTTTAAAAGGACACTGTGTTCTCTTTTATATATTTAATATAAACGTACAGCAGAGGATAATTGAAAATATTTTTTAAAATAGTAATTGCTGTTCTTCAAGATAGACATAAATATAATGGTCAATAAATCAAAAACATAAGTTTTATTAGAATATGAGTCTGCAATTCAAAGGGAACCAACCTGTAAATAATTAATGCATGGGAGTAAGCGAACATTACTAACTTGTTTCCTAAAATGTTATGCGTGAAAAACGAATTTAAAATGAAAGAAGTGTCTTTTTATTGAAGATATTAATAAGATCACGAAAACTATTCAGATTGTTGACAAAGAATCTGCATTATATGGAGTTATGTGTCTAGTGGGTTTTCCCAAAATCAACTTAAATGTCATCGTGTATTGCGCATATAAGGATAAGCCTTCGTATGGTGGTTGCAAATGAAAACTCTACATTTATTTAAAATGTTATTTCATTAAAAGTCTATAAATGTGCCGAAAACTGCTTGGACACCAGTATAACAATATTTTATTCTAGTAGTGTTTCTATAACTATAAATAACAAAAAAGTTAACCCAATTAATAAATAACTTAGAGAAATAATGACATCCAACAATTCTACTGTTTTCACCAAATTAAACAGTGAATCAAGCACCTTGGTTTATTTATAGATTGTCATTTTAATTTGCACTATATACCATTCCCTGTGAATTTTCACTTCTTTTTCATGATGGTTAAGGATGGAAAAATATAAAAAATGAGAAAAAAAACTTATAATATTAAAACTTAAGATCTCTGTCAACTTTTCAATATATGTGTCATGGCCATGCCAATAAATTAAGGTCTGACATAAGGCAGGGTTCAAAAATCATTTTTTTGGCCACAAAACCAATAAATTAAGATGACATAAGGCTGGGTTCAAACATCTTTTTTGGCCACAAAAAAACAATGAAAATGTCAAAATCATTGTCTGGGTTCACTGTCCTACACCCTGGACAGAGCCCAGGGAGGTGATACATGATGAAACAGTTTATAAAATTCAAGTTCATTGACTAAAAAGATATGGTCTCAGAAATATGGAAAGTTACAGGGTTTTCGTTTGCATTATTGCCTTTGCTAAAGCAGGGGTATATAGAAATGGCGTTGACCATCTGCAGGTACGTCTGTATGTACAATGTACTTCCTTTCGCCCCGTATCAAACTTGGTGTGCAACATCACTACCATATAAAGAATGTTGGAAGCAAGGACAGATAAAAGTTAAAATAGTTATTATCATTACGAGTTTTCAGTTGTAAAATGTGTCACCTTCTCCTCAAAAAGTATAATAACTATCCATAGTGAACTTGTAGTGCAACATCACTACCATGTAAAGATGTGCAAGAAGTATCATGTATCAAGTATCAGGTAGATAAATCAGATAAAAGTGAAAGACATTATTGCCCTTTATAATTTTAAATCTTATTACTGTAAAATATGCGTCACTGGTAATATGTACAAATTGTTGATTGGTGACATACTGCTAATTTTTAACTCTAGGCGATGATTCATTGTAACAGAACATACCGGATATTCAGAGTCACCTTCTCTATTGCAAGCCTTTAAAGGTTGCAGACCACTAATTTATAGACGGCTGTATGAGGTGACAGCTGGTTACTGACACACCTAAACATACAATGTCCAAATTCTAGCTCTTATTTCCAAGCAATTTTCATGACAAATCATTCAAATCCATAAAATAGCCACCTTTCCCCTAAGAAAGTCTATGTTTACATTCTTGTCGGATCCACAGTAAAAAATGGCCGAAATCTCATTTGGAATTTATTTTACCAAAACATGAAAAAAAAGTTTTGTGCAAAACTTTCGTTCCCAATAAATGCAACCATCTTAGCTAACATGTTACACATCTAAAACTAATTTGCAATATTGTCACAGCATTTTCAAATTTTCATGACCCTTCACTCCTGCTGCAGGTCAATCCGGGAGAGGGGCATGGCCTGTTTTAATGTATATTTAGGACATCGCAACCTAGAGCATCTTCAGGCCCTGTTGGGCCTCTTGTAGATCAACTTTAACTGTTTATATGTTTATATATTTCAGAATCAAGACGCAAGTCTAGGTCCCAGAATGCAGAAGAGAGGCCAATGGTGGGTTCTATAAGGGAACATGTCCTGACTGGTAAGATATCCATTATAGATGTTTGTGAATGTAATACTTTAGGTAAATCACATTAAATCACATTAAATTTGAAAACGTACATCTGTGACAAATAGTGGGATTTAACTGTGTCATACTGTTATTAATGTCAGGTAGCCATCGCCATCATTTAAATCAACAATCAATTTGATTCGTTAGTCCTTACTCCTATTTTTTTTATAGTACTTATTTCACATTGTGAAGACGTCATAGAGTTTGTTGAGCACAGAGCAAGTAAAAATAATGACTGCATATGACCAATCAAATAAATAGTTTACTTAAATCTGATTGGCCGATGTGAAAGAGGGAGAAAATCAATAAAACGCACAGCAATTTACTTCACGCAATAATCCAAGTCAGCTATGCCTATTGAAAATGTTCTATACTGTAGATTATGGAGAACCATCCATGGATGATCTCAAACATGTGTCTGTTCTATATTGTAGATTATGGAGAACCATCCATGGATGATCTCACATGTGTGTCTGTTCTATATTGTAGATTATGGGGAACCATCCAAGGATGATCTCACATGTGTGTCTGTTCTATATTGTAGATTATGGGGAACCATCCATGGATGATCTCACATGTGTGTCTGTTCTATATTGTAGATTATGGGGAACCATCCAAGGATGATCTCACATGTGTGTCTGTTCTATATTGTAGATTATGGGGAACCATCCATGGATGATCTCACATGTGTGTCTGTTCTATATTGTAGATTATGGGGAACCATCCATGGATGATCTCACATGTGTGTCTGTTCTATATTGTAGATTATGGGGAACCATCCATGGATGATCTCACATGTGTGTCTGTTCTATATTGTAGATTATGGGGAACCATCCAAGGATGATCTCACATGTGTGTCTGTTCTATATTGTAGATTATGGGGAACCATCCATGGATGATCTCACATGTGTGTCTGTTCTATATTGTAGATTATGGGGAACCATCCAAGGATGATCTCACATGTGTGTCTGTTCTATATTGTAGATTATGGGGAACCATCCATGGATGATCTCACATGTGTGTCTGTTCTATATTGTAGATTATGGGGAACCATCCAAGGATGATCTCACATGTGTGTCTGTTCTATATTGTAGATTATGGGGAACCATCCATGGATGATCTCACATGTGTGTCTGTTCTATATTGTAGATTATGGGGAACCATCCATGGATGATCTCACATATGTGTCTGTTCTATATTGTAGATTATGGGGAACCATCCATGGATGATCTCACATGTGTGTCTGTTCTATATTGTAGATTATGGGGAACCATCCATGGATGATCTCAGATGTGTGTCTGTTATATATTGTAGATTATGGGGAACCATCCATGGATGATCTCACATGTGTGTCTGTTCTATATTGTAGATTATGGGGAACAATCCATGGATGATCTCAGATGTGTGTCTGTTCTATATTGTAGATTATGGGGAACCATCCATGGATGATCTCACATGTGTGTCTGTTCTATATTGTAGATTATGGGGAACCATCCATGGATGATCTCACATGTGTGTCTGTTCTATATTGTAGATTATGGGGAACCATCCATGGATGATCTCAGATGTGTGTCTGTTCTATATTGTAGATTATGGGGAACCATCCATGGATGATCTCACATATGTGTCTGTTCTATATTGTAGATTATGGGGAACCATCCATGGATGATCTCAGATGTGTGTCTGTTCTATATTGTAGACTATGGGGAACCATCCATGGATGATCTCACATGTGTGTCTGTTCTATATTGTAGATTATGGGGAACCATCCATGGATGATCTCACATGTGTGTCTGTTCTATATTGTAGATTATGGGGAACCATCCATGGATGATCTCACATGTGTGTCTGTTCTATATTGTAAATTATGGGGAACCATCCAAGGATGATCTCACATGCATTTTTGTTCTATATTGTAGATAATGGTGAACCATCCAAGGATGATCTCACATGTGTTTCTGTTCTATAGTGTAGATAATGGTGAACCATCCAAGGATGATCTCACATGTGTTTCTGTTCTATATTGTAGATAATGGTGAACCATCCAAGGATGATCTCACATGTGTTTCTGTTCTATATTGTAGATAATGGTGAACCATCCAAGGATGATCTCACATGCATTTCTGTTCTATATTGTAGATAATGGTGAACCATCCAAGGATGATCTCACATGTGTTTCTGTTCTATAGTGTAGATAATGGTGAACCATCCAAGGATGATCTCACATGTGTTTCTGTTCTATATTGTAGATAATGGTGAACCATCCAAGGATGATCTCACGTTTGTTTCTGTCTTCTGTAGATTATGTTGAGCCGGCATCTTTGGAGAACCTTAGTAAACCACTGCCATCGAGAAGATTTGATATATTGTATTCAAGAGCATCACAGCCAAATGAAAACATGTCATTCTCGACAACTGAAGAAAGTATTCCATCTGTTAATAATCATTCAAGAAGAAGGACACCACACAATGTGCACTCTAGCAGGATGAGATCACCAATGATGGCATCTTCAAGTAATGACATTTCAGAACAGAATGTGACATCCTCGCGCAGTAAGACATCTCGAAGTTCAACATCTCGCAGTTCCACATCATCTCGCAGTATGACTTCTCCCAGTATTTCATCTGACAGTATAACGTCATCTTCAATGAAGACATCATCTAGCAACATGCCTTCCCAAAGTACAGCGTCTCGCAGTACAACATCATCTAAAAGTATGACATCTTAACATAACATGTGTGTTGCCGTTATTGCCTCACTAAGTTTGTCTTGTGCTGTGGTCTTACGTCATATTGTCCATCAACCGTCAGCATCATCAATTGTTGTTCATTAGCACATTCTTGATGACTCATTAACTTTAGTAAGCAATATTGGGTTTTCACTGAGAAACGAAGATTTGTTTCAACAATATCTGAGACCACTACAATAATGAGAGAAATCCATGTATGCATTATGGAGTTTATTGACCTTTTAAACCATGTCCAAGAAAAATTCTCAATCACTTTTCATTTTATTTCCTGAAAATGGATTAAAGCTTCTTTCCAGTTAACCCTTTCGCTGCTGCCACAGTCAAAAACATTGATTTTACAACCAGTGGAGACCCAGACCTAAATGCACACTATGTGCAGGCTGATCAGGGTTTACACTGTTCGCTGTTCAATTTTAATTCGAATTTGAGCGGACGACTTTTGAAATTTGGTGACAAAAGGGATGAGTTTGACAATGTACAAAATACTTGAAAAAATACATTACAGAATTATTGTTCTTGATGAAATAAAGTAAATAAATGATGCCAAATATGCGATAACTTTTATAGTAAATGGTATCTGAATTGCAACGAATATTTGTACATGTACTGTGAAGTTTGATAATGTTGGATAAGTTTGATAATTAGCATATTCGACTAGACATAACAGGGTTATGGCCCTTTATTTCATCAAAATTATTGAATTCAGGCTCATTTATGGTCTTCATGCTTATATAACCTGTAATGTGTTGGTGCGCCTTAAAACCCCAATTCAATTCAATTATAAAATATATAACTTTAATAACATCATTTGTTTTAAAGGTTTCCCTTCCATGGCTCAAACCCAGTCAGCTTGCAGTGCAGTAACGGCCAAGTGTGACATAATAATGAAGGGTGAACAAGCAATTTTGACGTTGGAGAAAGCAACAAAGGAGCTACTCAGACGAGACTTGATTTCCCGTGACCAATCTCAAAAATGCTACCAACTTCTTCGTCAGTCACAGCAGTATTTGCAAACAGAATATCAGGTAACTGTTTTAGAAAATTGAGCTTGCTTTACGATAATATACAATTGTAACATGACTGAGCTACTGGTGAGGACAAGTCTGTAGACTCGGCAAAGGTTCAAACTCAGTTCACAATAATGGATCCAGGCAAACGTACTTCGTCACCACAAAAGCTAGATCTGGCGAGAAAATGATCTCACGTGTTTCTCCTATATACTGTAGATTATGGTGGATCATCCATGGATGATCACACATATATGTTTCTGTTCTATACCGTAGATTATGGTGGACCATCCATGGATGATCTGACATGTGTTTCTGTTCTACACTTTCTTGTGTCTTTAAAGCTGAAAAAATACATATTTTATCAATCTTATTCTATTTTAAGGGCCACATTTCATGTGAGGATGAGGTTGCGGACCATTGCCAGCAGTTTGCGCTCAGTGATGCAACCAACCGAGATTTTTTATCAGTCTGCAGCCATACACACCAGCAAGTTTGTGAACCATGTGACCAGCTGAAGGAAGTGTTGACATCTCTTTCAGAAGCATCTAAAGGACAAGATGTTGAGATAAATAAAGCTGTACAAGACATCTACGATTGGAAGAAGTATATCGTCCGTTGTCAAAACCAAAATGATGCAAAGCGCCATATGTTTGATAACTTGTCGGAAGATGAAGCACTGCTGGTCTGTGATTGGGCAGACAATTTTTTGCCCGGCAACAAACCTAGCAGCAGATATGCCAAAGGAGGTGTAAACTGGCACATAACAATGGCTTTTAAAAAAATTGGTAGAACAATCCAAAGCCTCGGATTCGTGCATCTGTTTCACTCCCCGGTGTCTAAAGATAGTCGGACCACGTGCGCAGTGATCATGGACGTCATGGACTCGATCACATCCCAGACTCAAAATGCAACTTTCCATCTGTGGTCTGATAACGCATCCAACTACAAGTCCAATGAGACCATGTGTCTGCTGTATAACTCGAGTCTCGTGACAACGTATGACTTCTGTGAGGCACATGATGGGCAGGGTGTGTGTGATATAGCAGAAGCGGAAATCAGACGTTCTATAGATCGAAATCCAGCTGTTGTGACAGCCACAGATATGAAAGAGGTAAATTTATTATCCAGTAAAAAATAAAGTTTTATTTGTCAAAATTGTTGTTTATGAAAAGCGTTCAAATTATATTCATGTAACTTGTTTTATTTGTCAAACTATTTGTCTTGTTATTTTTTTGATGGATGCAGCTTTGTTGTATCTATATTTATTAATATGTCCAAATGCTAAATTCAGGCGTGTATATATAACTTGTGGAGTGTATATATAACTTCTGGTGTGTATATATAACTTCTGATGTATATATATAACTTGTGGTGTGTGTATATGTAACTTGTGGTGCGTATATATAACTTGTGGAGTGTATATGTAACTTGTGGAGTGTATATATAACTTGTGGTGTGTATATATAACTTATGGTGTGTATATATAACTTGTGGTGTGTATATATAACTTGTGGTATGTATATATAACTTGTGGTGTGTATATATATAACTTGTTGTGTATGTATATAACTTGTGGTGTGTGTGTGTGTATATAACTTGTTGCGTGTGTGTGTGTATATATAACTTGTGGTGTGTGTGTGCATGTGTGTGTGTGTGTGTGTGTGTGCGTGCGTGCGTGCGTGCGTGCGTGTGTGTGTGTGTGTGTAAACAACTTGTGGTGTGTGTATATATAACTTGTGGTGTGTGTGTGTATATAAAATGTGTGTGTGTATATATAATTTGTGGTGTGTGTGTGTGTGTGTGTGTGTGTGTGTGTGTATATAACTTGTGGTGTGTGTGTGTGTGTGTATATATAACTTGTGGTGTGTGTGTGTGTGTATATATAACTTGTGGTGTGTGTGTGTGTGTGTGTGTGTGTGTGTGTGT
>JAWPHD010022463.1:0-25005 GCA_037043455.1 Cyrtodaria siliqua | reverse complement strand
ACTTAGATTTTTACGCGATCTGATAGTACATATGATTATTATTCATAATAGTAATACGTAAAGAATATGTACAATATTATCTGGCTTGTTGTTATGATTGTTAATATGACTATTGTTATAATTATTGCAGCAAACCTGTATCAAGACACAACGTTAATCGCTTCTCAAGTGAGCCCAGAAGTTGCATGTACAAGCCATGACAAGCCAACAATGCGTTCCACCGTAAGTTTTTCATATGTATACGTACTTTCAACAGATATGCACAAGTCAGAAATGAAACGGGCACTCTATGGCACGCAGAATGATACTTGTTGACATTTCATTGCCAAGGGACGTAATACGTGTACGGGAAAATAGGACAAACAGAGATAACTTAGATTTTTACGCGATCTGATAGTACATATGATTATTATTCATAATAGTAATACGTATAGAATATGTACAATATTATCTGGCTTGTTGTTATGATTGTTAATATGACTATTGTTATAATTATTGCAGCAAACCTGTATCAAGACACAACGTTAATCGCTTCTCGAGTGAGCCCAGAAGTTGCATGTACAAGCCATGACAAGCCAACAATGCGTTCCACCGTAAGTTTTTCATATGTATACGCACTTTCAACAGATATGCACAAGTCAGAAATGAAACGGGCACTCTATGGCACGCAGAATGATACTTGTTGACATTTCATTGCCAAGGGACGTAATACGTGTACGGGAAAATAGGACAAACAGAGATAACTTAGATTTTTACGCGATCTGATAGTACATATGATTATTATTCATAATAGTAATACGTATAGAATATGTACAATATTATCTGGCTTGTTGTTATGATTGTTAATATGACTATTGTTATAATTATTGCAGCAAACTTGTATCAAGACACAACGTTAATCGCTTCTCAAGTGAGCCCAGACGTTGCATGTACAAGCCATGACAAGCCAACAATGCGTTCCACCGTAAGTTTTTCATATGTATAGCGTACTTTCAACAGATATGCACAAGTCAGAAATGAAACGGGCACTTTATGGCACGCAGAATGATACTTGTTGACATTTCATTGCCAAGTGACGTAATACGTGTACGGGAAAATAGGAGAAACAGAGATAGCTTAGATTTTTACGCAATCTGATAGTACATATGATTATTATTCATAATAGTAATACGTATAGAATATGTACAATATTATCTGGCTTGTTGTTATGATTGTTAATATGACTATTGTTATAATTATTGCAGCAAACCTGTATCAAGACACAACGTTAATCGCTTCTCAAGTGAGCCCAGAAGTTGCATGTACAAGCCATGACAACCCAACATTGCGTTCCACCGTAAGTTTTTCATATGTATACGTACTTTCAACAGATATGCACAAGTCAGAAATGAAACGGGCACTCTATGGCACGCAGAATGATACTTGTTGACATTTCATTGCCAAGGGACGTAATACGTGTACGGGAAAATAGGACAAACAGAGATAACTTAGATTTTTACGCGATCTGATAGTACATATGATTATTATTCATAATAGTAATACGTATAGAATATGTACAATATTATCTGGCTTGTTGTTATGATTGTTAATATGACTATTGTTATAATTATTGCAGCAAACCTGTATCAAGACACAACGTTAATCGCTTCTCAAGTGAGCCCAGAAGTTGCATGTACAAGCCATGACAAGCCAACATTGCGTTCCACCGTAAGTTTATCATATGTATACGTACTTTCAACAGATATGCACAAGTCAGAAATGAAACGGGCACTCTATGGCACGCAGAATGATACTTGTTGACATTTCATTGCCAAGGGACGTAATACGTGTACGGGAAAATAGGACAAACAGAGATAACTTAGATTTTTACGCGATCTGATAGTACATATGATTATTATTCATAATAGTAATACGTATAGAATATGTACAATATTATCTGGCTTGTTGTTATGATTGTTAATATGACTATTGTTATAATTATTGCAGCAAACTTGTATCAAGACACAACGTTAATCGCTTCTCAAGTGAGCCCAGACGTTGCATGTACAAGCCATGACAAGCCAACAATGCGTTCCACCGTAAGTTTTTCATATGTATACGCACTTTCAACAGATATGCACACATCAGAAATGAAACGTGCACTCTATGGCACGCAGAATGATACTTGTTGACATTGCATTGCCAAGGGACGTAATACGTGTACGGGAAAATAGGACAAACAGAGATAACCTAGATTTTTACGCGATCTGATAGTACATATGATTATTATTCATAATAGTAATACGTAAAGAATATGTACAATATTATCTGGCTTGTTGTTATGATTGTTAATATGACTATTGTTATAATTATTGCAGCAAACCTGTATCAAGACACAACGTTAATCGCTTCTCAAGTGAGCCCAGAAGTTGCATGTACAAGCCATGACAAGCCAACAATGCGTTCCACCGTAAGTTTTTCATATGTATACGCACTTTCAACAGATATGCACACATCAGAAATGAAACGTGCACTCTATGGCACGAAGAATGATACTTGTTGACATTTCATTGCCAAAGGACGTAATACGTGTACGGGAAAATAGGACAAACAGAGATAACCTAGATTTTTACGCGATCTGATAGTACATACGATTATTATTCATAATAGTAATACGTAAAGAATATGTACAATATTATCTGGCTTGTTGTTATGATTGTTAATATGACTATTGTTATAATTATTGCAGCAAACCTGTATCAAGACACAACGTTAATCGCTTCTCAAGTGAGCCCAGAAGTTGCATGTACAAGCCATGACAAGCCAACAATGCGTTCCACCGTAAGTTTTTCATATGTATACGTACTTTCAACAGATATGCACAAGTCAGAAAATGAAACGGGCACTCTATGGCACGCAGAATGATACTTGTTGACATTTCATTGCAAAGGGACGTAATACGTGTACGGGAAAAATAGGACAAACAGAGATAACTTAGATTTTTACGCGATCTGATAGTACATATGATTATTATTCATAATAGTAATACGTATAGAATATGTACAATATTATCTGGCTTGTTGTTATGATTGTTAATATGACTATTGTTATAATTATTGCAGCAAACCTGTATCAAGACACAACGTTAATCGCTTCTCAAGTGAGCCCAGAAGTTGCATGTACAAGCCATGACAAGCCAACAATGCGTTCCACCGTAAGTTTTTCATATGTATACGCACTTTCAACAGATATGCACAAGTCAGAAATGAAACGGGCACTCTATGGCACGCAGAATGATACTTGTTGACATTTCATTGCCAAGGGACGTAATACGTGTACGGGAAAATAGGACAAACAGAGATAACTTAGATTTTTACGCGATCTGATAGTACATATGATTATTATTCATAATAGTAATACGTATAGAATATGTACAATATTATCTGGCTTGTTGTTATGATTGTTAATATGACTATTGTTATAATTATTGCAGCAAACTTGTATCAAGACACAACGTTAATCGCTTCTCAAGTGAGCCCAGACGTTGCATGTACAAGCCATGACAAGCCAACAATGCGTTCCACCGTAAGTTTTTCATATGTATACGTACTTTCAACAGATATGCACAAGTCAGAAATGAAACGGGCACTCTATGGCACGCAGAATGATACTTGTTGACATTTCATTGCCAAGTGACGTAATACGTGTACGGGAAAATAGGAGAAACAGAGATAGCTTAGATTTTTACGCAATCTGATAGTACATATGATTATTATTCATAATAGTAATACGTATATAATATGTACAATAGTATCTGGCTTGTTGTTATGATTGTTAATATGACTATTGTTATAATTATTGCAGCAAACTTATATCAAGACAAACGTTAATCGCTTCTCAAGTGAGCCCAGACGTTGCATGTACAAGCCATGACAAGCCAACAATGCGTTCCACCGTAAGTTTTTCATATGTATACGCACTTTCAACAGATATGCACACATCAGAAATGAAACGTGCACTCTATGGCACGCAGAATGATACTTGTTGACATTTCATTGCCAAGGGACGTAATACGTGTACGGGAAAATAGGACAAACAGAGATAACTTAGATTTTTACGCGATCTGATAGTACATATGATTATTATTCATAATAGTAATACGTAAAGAATATGTACAATATTATCTGGCTTGTTGTTATGATTGTTAATATGACTATTGTTATAATTATTGCAGCAAACCTGTATCAAGACACAACGTTAATCGCTTCTCAAGTGAGCCCAGAAGTTGCATGTACAAGCCATGACAAGCCAACAATGCGTTCCACCGTAAGTTTTTCATATGTATACGTACTTTCAACAGATATGCACAAGTCAGAAATGAAACGGGCACTCTATGGCACGCAGAATGATACTTGTTGACATTTCATTGCCAAGTGACGTAATACGTGTACGGGAAAATAGGAGAAACAGAGATAGCTTAGATTTTTACGCAATCTGATAGTACATATGATTATTATTCATAATAGTAATACGTATAGAATATGTACAATATTATCTGGCTTGTTGTTATGATTGTTAATATGACTATTGTTATAATTATTGCAGCAAACTTGTATCAAGACACAACGTTAATCGCTTCTCAAGTGAGCCCAGAAGTTGCATGTACAAGCCATGACAAGCCAACAATGCGTTCCACCGTAAGTTTATCATATGTATACGCACTTTCAACAGATATGCACACATCAGAAATGAAACGTGCACTCTATGGCACGCAGAATGATACTTGTTGACATTTCTTTGCCAAGGGACGTAATACGTGTACGGGAAAATAGGACAAACAGAGATAACTTAGATTTTTACGCGATCTGAAAGTACATATGATTATTATTCATAATAGTAATACGTAAAGAATATGTACAATATTATCTGGCTTGTTGTTATGATTGTTAATATGACTATTGTTATAATTATTGCAGCAAACCTGTATCAAGACACAACGTTAATCGCTTCTCAAGTGAGCCCAGAAGTTGCATGTACAAGGCATGACAAGCCAACAATGCGTTCCACGTAAGTTTTTCATATGTATACGCACTTTCAACAGATATGCACACATCAGAAATGAAACGTGCACTCTATGGCACGCAGAATGATACTTGTTGACATTTCATTGCCAAGAGACGTAATACGTGTACGGGAAAATAGGACAAACAGAGATAACTTAGATTTTTACGCGATCTGATAGTACATATGATTATTATTCATAATAGTAATACGTATAGAATATGTACAATATTATCTGGCTTGTTGTTATGATTGTTAATATGACTATTGTTATAATTATTGCAGCAAACCTGTATCAAGACACAACGTTAATCGCTTCTCAAGTGAGCCCAGAAGTTGCATGTACAAGCCATGACAAGCCAACAATGCGTTCCACCGTAAGTTTTTCATATGTATACGCACTTTCAACAGATATGCACACATCAGAAATGAAACGTGCACTCTATGGCACGCAGAATGATACTTGTTGACATTTCATTGCCAAGGGACGTAATACGTGTACGGGAAAATAGGACAAACAGATATAACTTAGATTTTTACGCGATCTGATAGTACATATGATTATTATTCATAATAGTAATACGTAAAGAATATGTACAATATTATTTGGCTTGTTGTTATGATTGTTAATATGACTATTGTTATAATTATTGCAGCAAACCTGTATCAAGACACAACGTTAATCGCTTCTCAAGTGAGCCCAGAAGTTGCATGTACAAGCCATGACAAGCCAACAATGCGTTCCACCGTAAGTTTATCATATGTATACGCACTTTCAACAGATATGCACACATCAGAAATGAAACGTGCACTCTATGGCACGCAGAATGATACTTGTTGACATTTCTTTGCCAAGGGACGTAATACGTGTACGGGAAAATAGGACAAACAGAGATAACTTAGATTTTTACGCGATCTGAAAGTACATATGATTATTATTCATAATAGTAATACGTAAAGAATATGTACAATATTATCTGGCTTGTTGTTATGATTGTTAATATGACTATTGTTATAATTATTGCAGCAAACCTGTATCAAGACACAACGTTAATCGCTTCTCAAGTGAGCCCAGAAGTTGCATGTACAAGCCATGACAAGCCAACAATGCGTTCCACCGTAAGTTTTTCATATGTATACGTACTTTCAACAGATATGCACAAGTCAGAAATGAAACGGGCACTCTATGGCACGCAGAATGATACTTGTTGACATTTCATTGCCAAGTGACGTAATACGTGTACGGGAAAATAGGAGAAACAGAGATAGCTTAGATTTTTACGCAATCTGATAGTACATATGATTATTATTCATAATAGTAATACGTATAGAATATGTACAATATTATCTGGCTTGTTGTTATGATTGTTAATATGACTATTGTTATAATTATTGCAGCAAACTTGTATCAAGACACAACGTTAATCGCTTCTCAAGTGAGCCCAGAAGTTGCATGTACAAGCCATGACAAGCCAACAATGCGTTCCACCGTAAGTTTATCATATGTATACGCACTTTCAACAGATATGCACACATCAGAAATGAAACGTGCACTCTATGGCACGCAGAATGATACTTGTTGACATTTCTTTGCCAAGGGACGTAATACGTGTACGGGAAAATAGGACAAACAGAGATAACTTAGATTTTTACGCGATCTGATAGTACATATGATTATTATTCATAATAGTAATACGTAAAGAATATGTACAATATTATCTGGCTTGTTGTTATGATTGTTAATATGACTATTGTTATAATTATTGCAGCAAACCTGTATCAAGACACAACGTTAATCGCTTCTCAAGTGAGCCCAGAAGTTGCATGTACAAGCCATGACAAGCCAACAATGCGTTCCACCGTAAGTTTTTCATATGTATACGTACTTTCAACAGATATGCACAAGTCAGAAATGAAACGGGCACTCTATGGCACGCAGAATGATACTTGTTGACATTTCATTGCAAAGGGACGTAATACGTGTACGGGAAAATAGGACAAACAGAGATAACTTAGATTTTTACGCGATCTGATAGTACATATGATTATTATCATAATAGTAATACGTATAGAATATGTACAATATTATCTGGCTTGTTGTTATGATTGTTAATATGACTATTGTTATAATTATTGCAGCAAACCTGTATCAAGACACAACGTTAATCGCTTCTCAAGTGAGCCCAGAAGTTGCATGTACAAGCCATGACAAGCCAACAATGCGTTCCACCGTAAGTTTTTCATATGTATACGTACTTTCAACAGATATGCACAAGTCAGAAATGAAACGGGCACTCTATGGCACGCAGAATGATACTTGTTGACATTTCATTGCCAAGTGACGTAATACGTGTACGGGAAAATAGGAGAAACAGAGATAGCTTAGATTTTTACGCAATCTGATAGTACATATGATTATTATTCATAATAGTAATACGTATAGAATATGTACAATATTATCTGGCTTGTTGTTATGATTGTTAATATGACTATTGTTATAATTATTGCAGCAAACTTGTATCAAGACACAACGTTAATCGCTTCTCAAGTGAGCCCAGAAGTTGCATGTACAAGCCATGACAAGCCAACAATGCGTTCCACCGTAAGTTTATCATATGTATACGCACTTTCAACAGATATGCACAAGTCAGAAATGAAACGGGCACTCTATGGCACGCAGAATGATACTTGTTGACATTTCATTGCCAAGGGACGTAATACGTGTACGGGAAAATAGGAGTAACAGAGATAACTTAGATTTTTACGCGATCTGATAGTACATATGATTATTATTCATAATAGTAATACGTATAGAATATGTACAATATTATCTGGCTTGTTGTTATGATTGTTAATATGACTATTGTTATAATTATTGCAGCAAACCTGTATCAAGACACAACGTTAATCGCTTCTCAAGTGAGCCCAGAAGTTGCATGTACAAGGCATGACAAGCCAACAATGCGTTCCACGTAAGTTTTTCATATGTATACGCACTTTCAACAGATATGCACACATCAGAAATGAAACGTGCACTCTATGGCACGCAGAATGATACTTGTTGACATTTCATTGCCAAGGGACGTAATACGTGTACGGGAAAATAGGACAAACAGAGATAACTTAGATTTTTACGCGATCTGATAGTACATATGATTATTATTCATAATAGTAATACGTAAAGAATATGTACAATATTATCTGGCTTGTTGTTATGATTGTTAATATGACTATTGTTATAATTATTGCAGCAAACCTGTATCAAGACACAACGTTAATCGCTTCTCAAGTGAGCCCAGAAGTTGCATGTACACGCCATGACAAGCCAACAATGCGTTCCACCGTAAGTTTTTCATATGTATACGTACTTTCAACAGATATGCACAAGTCAGAAATGAAACGGGCACTCTATGGCACGCAGAATGATACTTGTTGACATTTCATTGCCAAGGGACGTAATACGTGTACGGGAAAATAGGAGAAAAAGAGATAACTTAGATTTTTACGCGATCTGATATTACATATGATTATTATTCATAAAAGTAATACGTAAAGAATATGTACAATATTATCTGGCTTGTTGTTATGATTGTTAATATGACTATTGTTATATTTATTGCAGCAAACTTGTATCAAGACACAACGTTAATCGCTTCTCAAGTGAGCCCAGTAGTTGCATGTACAAGCCATGACAAGCCAACAATGCGTTCCACAGTAAGTTTTTCATATGTATACGCACTTTCAACAGATATGCACACATCAGAAATGAAACGTGCACTCTATGGCACGCAGAATGATACTTGTTGACATTTCATTGCCAAGGGACGTAATACGTGTACGGGAAAATAGGACAGAGATAACTTAGATTTTTACGCGATCTGATAGTACATATGATTATTATTCATAATAGTAATAAGTAAAGAATATGTACAATATTATCTGGCTTGTTGTTATGATTGTTAATATGACTTTTGTTATAATTATTGCAGCAAACCTGTATCAAGACACAACGTTAATCGCTTCTCAAGTGAGCCCAGAAGTTGCATGTACAAGCCATGACAAGCCAACAATGCGTTCCACCGTAAGTTTTTCATATGTATACGTACTTTCAACAGATATGCACAAGTCAGAAATGAAACGGGCACTCTATGGCACGCAGAATGATACTTGTTGACATTTCATTGCCAAGGGACGTAATACGTGTACGGGAAAATAGGACAAACAGAGATAACTTAGATTTTTACGCGATCTGATAGTACATATGATTATTATTCATAATAGTAATACGTATAGAATATGTACAATATTATCTGGCTTGTTTTTATGATTGTTAATATGACTATTGTTATAATTATTGCAGCAAACCTGTATCAAGACACAACGTTAATCGCTTCTCAAGTGAGCCCAGAAGTTGCATGTACAAGCCATGACAAGCCAACATTGCGTTCCACCGTAAGTTTATCATATATATACGTACTTTCAACAGATATGCACAAGTCAGAAATGAAACGGGCACTCTATGGCACGCAGAATGATACTTGTTGACATTTCATTGCCAAGGGACGTAATACGTGTACGGGAAAATAGGAGAAAAGAGATAACTTAGATTTTTACGCGATCTGATAGTACATATGATTATTATTCATAATAGTAATACGTATAGAATATGTACAATATTATCTGGCTTGTTGTTATGATTGTTAATATGACTATTGTTATAATTATTGCAGCAAACCTGTATCAAGACACAACGTTAATCGCTTCTCAAGTGAGCCCAGAAGTTGCATGTACAAGCCATGACAAGCCAACAATGAGTTCCACCGTAAGTTTTTCATATGTATACGTACTTTCAATAGATATGCACAAGTCAGAAATGAAACGGGCACTCTATGGCACGCAGAATGATACTTGTTGACATTTCATTGCCAAGGGATGTAATACGTGTACGGGAAAATAGGACAAACAGAGATAACTTAGATTTTTACGCGATCTGATAGTACATATGATTATTATTCATAATAGTAATACGTATAGAATATGTACAATATTATCTGGCTTGTTGTTATGATTTTTAATATGACTATTGTTATAATTATTGCAGCAAACCTGTATCAAGACACAACGTTAATCGCTTCTCAAGTGAGCCCAGAAGTTGCATGTACAAGCCATGACAAGCCAACAATGCGTTCCACCGTACGTTTTTCATATGTATACGCACTTTCAACAGATATGCACAGATCAAAAATGAAACGTGCACTCTATGGCACGCAGAATGATACTTGTTGACATTTCATTGCCAAGGGACGTAATACATGTACGGGAAAATAGGACAAACAGAGATAACTTAGATTTTTACGCGATCTGATAGTACATATGATTATTATTCATAATAGTAATACGTATAGAATATGTACAATATTATCTGGCTTGTTGTTATGATTGTTAATATGACTATTGTTATAATTATTGCAGCAAACCTGTATCAAGACACAACGTTAATCGCTTCTCAAGTGAGCCCAGAAGTTGCATGTACAAGCCATGACAAGCCAACAATGAGTTCCACCGTAAGTTTTTCATATGTATACGTACTTTCAACAGATATGCACAAGTCAGAAATGAAACGGGCACTTTATGGCACGCAGAATGATACTTGTTGACATTTCATTGCCAAGGGACGTAATACGTGTACGGGAAAATAGGACAAACAGAGATAACTTAGATTTTTACGCGATCTGATAGTACATATGATTATTATTCATAATAGTAATACGTATAGAATATGTACAATATTATCTGGCTTGTTGTTATGATTGTTAATATGACTATTGTTATAATTATTGCAGCAAACTTGTATCAAGACACAACGTTAATCGCTTCTCAAGTGAGCCCAGAAGTTGCATGTACAAGCCATGACAAGCCAACAATGCGTTCCACCGTAAGTTTTTCATATGTATACGCACTTTAAACAGATATGCACACATCAGAAATGAAACGTGCACTCTATGGCACGCAGAATGATACTTGTTGACATTTCATTGCCAAGGGACGTAATACGTGTACGGGAAAATAGGACAAACAGAGATAACTTAGATTTTTACGCGATCTGATAGTACATATGATTATTATTCATAATAGTAATACGTAAAGAATATGTACAATATTATCTGGCTTGTTGTTATGATTGTTAATATGACTATTGTTATAATTATTGCAGCAAACCTGTATCAAGACACAACGTTAATCGCTTCTCAAGTGAGCCCAGAAGTTGCATGTACAAGCCATGACAAGCCAACAATGCGTTCCACCGTAAGTTTTTCATATGTATACGTACTTTCAACTTATATGCACAAGTCAGAAATGAAACGGGCACTCTATGGCACGCAGAATGATACTTGTTGACATTTCATTGCCAAGGGACGTAATACGTGTACGGGAAAATAGGACAAACAGAGATAACTTAGATTTTTACGCGATCTGATAGTACATATGATTATTATTCATAATAGTAATACGTATAGAATATGTACAATATTATCTGGCTTGTTGTTATGATTGTTAATATGACTATTGTTATAATTATTGCAGCAAACTTGTATCAAGACACAACGTTAATCGCTTCTCAAGTGAGCCCAGAAGTTGCATGTACAAGCCATGACAAGACAACAATGCGTTCCACCGTAAGTTTTTCATATGTATACGCACTTTAAACAGATATGCACACATCAGAAATGAAACGTGCTCTCTATGGCACGCAGAATGATACTTGTTGACATTTCATTGCCAAGGGACGTAATACGTGTACGGGAAAATAGGACAAACAGAGATAACTTAGATTTTTACGCGATCTGATAGTACATATGATTATTATTCATAATAGTAATACGTAAAGAATATGTACAATATTATCTGGCTTGTTGTTATGATTGTTAATATGACTATTGTTATAATTATTGCAGCAAACCTGTATCAAGACACAACGTTAATCGCTTCTCAAGTGAGCCCAGAAGTTGCATGTACAAGCCATGACAAGCCAACAATGCGTTCCACCGTAAGTTTTTCATATGTATACGTACTTTCAACATATATGCACAAGTCAGAAATGAAACGGGCACTCTATGGCACGCAGAATGATACTTGTTGACATTTCATTGCCAAGGGACGTAATACGTGTACGGCAAAATAGGAGAAAAAGAGATAACTTAGATTTTTACGCGATCTGATAGTACATATGATTATTATTCATAATAGTAATACGTATAGAATATGTACAATATTATCTGGCTTGTTTTTATGATTGTTAATATGACTATTGTTATAATTATTGCAGCAAACCTGTATCAAGACACAACGTTAATCGCTTCTCAAGTGAGCCCAGAAGTTGCATGTACAAGCCATGACAAGCCAACATTGCGTTCCACCGTAAGTTTATCATATGTATACGTACTTTCAACAGATATGCACAAGTCAGAAATGAAACGGGCACTCTATGGCACGCAGAATGATACTTGTTGACATTTCATTGCCAAGGGACATAATACGTGTACGGCAAAATAGGAGAAAAAGAGATAACTTAGATTTTTACGCGATCTGATAGTACATATGATTATTATTCATAATAGTAATACGTATAGAATATGTACAATTTTATCTGGCTTGTTTTTATGATTGTTAATATGACTATTGTTATAATTATTGCAGCAAACCTGTATCAAGACACAACGTTAATCGCTTCTCAAGTGAGCCCAGAAGTTGCATGTACAAGCCATGACAAGCCAACATTGCGTTCCACCGTAAGTTTATCATATGTATACGTACTTTCAACAGATATGCACAAGTCAGAAATGAAACGGGCACTCTATGGCACGCAGAATGATACTTGTTGACATTTCATTGCCAAGGGACGTAATATGTGTACGGGAAAATAGGACAAACAGAGATAACTTAGATTTTTACGCGATCTGATAGTACATATGATTATTATTCATAATAGTAATACGTAAAGAATATGTACAATATTATCTGGCTTGTTGTTATGATTGTTAATATGACTATTGTTATAATTATTGCAGCAAACCTGTATCAAGACACAACGTTAATCGCTTCTCAAGTGAGCCTAGAAGTTGCATGTACAAGCCATGACAAGCCAACAATGCGTTCCACCGTAAGTTTTTCATATGTATACGTACTTTCAACATATATGCACAAGTCAGAAATGAAACGGGCACTCTATGGCACGCAGAATGATACTTGTTGACATTTCATTGCCAAGGGACGTAATACGTGTACGGCAAAATAGGAGAAAAAGAGATAACTTAGATTTTTACGCGATCTGATAGTACATATGATTATTATTCATAATAGTAATACGTATAGAATATGTACAATATTATCTGGCTTGTTTTTATGATTGTTAATATGACTATTGTTATAATTATTGCAGCAAACCTGTATCAAGACACAACGTTAATCGCTTCTCAAGTGAGCCCAGAAGTTGCATGTACAAGCCATGACAAGCCAACATTGCGTTCCACCGTAAGTTTATCATATGTATACGTACTTTCAACAGATATGCACAAGTCAGAAATGAAACGGGCACTCTATGGCACGCAGAATGATACTTGTTGACATTTCATTGCCAAGGGACGTAATACGTGTACGGGAAAATAGGACAGAGATAACTTAGATTTTTACGCGATCTGATAGTACATATGATTATTATTCATAATAGTAATACGTATAGAATATGTACAATATTATCTGGCTTGTTGTTATGATTGTTAATATGACTATTGTTCTAATTATTGCAGCAAACTTGTATCAAGACACAACGTTAATCGCTTCTCAAGTGAGCCCAGAAGTTGCATGTACAAGCCATGACAAGCCAACAATGCGTTCCACCGTAAGTTTTTCATATGTATACGTACTTTCAACATATATGCACAAGTCAGAAATGAAACGGGCACTCTATGGCACGCAGAATGATACTTGTTGACATTTCATTGCCAAGGGACGTAATACGTGTACGGGAAAATAGGACAAACAGAGATAACTTAGATTTTTACGCGATCTGATAGTACATATGATTATTATTCATAATAGTAATACGTATAGAGTATGTACAATATTATCTGGCTTGTTGTTATGATTGTTAATATGACTATTGTTATAATTATTGCAGCAAACTTGTATCAAGACACAACGTTAATCGCTTCTCAAGTGAGCCCAGAAGTTGCATGTACAAGCCATGACAAGCCAACAATGCGTTCCACCGTAAGTTTTTCATATGTATACGTACTTTCAACATATATGCACAAGTCAGAAATGAAACGGGCACTCTATGGCACGCAGAATGATACTTGTTGACATTTCATTGCCAAGGGACGTAATACGTGTACGGCAAAATAGGAGAAAAAGAGATAACTTAGATTTTTACGCGATCTGATAGTACATATGATTATTATTCATAATAGTAATACGTATAGAATATGTACAATATTATCTGGCTTGTTTTTATGATTGTTAATATGACTATTGTTATAATTATTGCAGCAAACCTGTATCAAGACACAACGTTAATCGCTTCTCAAGTGAGCCCAGAAGTTGCATGTACAAGCCATGACAAGCCAACATTGCGTTCCACCGTAAGTTTATCATATGTATACGTACTTTCAACAGATATGCACAAGTCAGAAATGAAACGGGCACTCTATGGCACGCAGAATGATACTTGTTGACATTTCATTGCCAAGGGACGTAATACGTGTACGGGAAAATAGGACAAACAGAGATAACTTAGATTTTTACGCGATCTGATAGTACATATGATTATTATTCATAATAGTAATACGTAAAGAATATGTACAATATTATCTGGCTTGTTGTTATGATTGTTAATATGACTATTGTTATAATTATTGCAGCAAACCTGTATCAAGACACAACGTTAATCGCTTCTCAAGTGAGCCCAGAAGTTGCATGTACAAGCCATGACAAGCCACATTGCGTTCCACCGTAAGTTTATCATATGTATACGTACTTTCAACAGATATGCACAAGTCAGAAATGAAACGGGCACTCTATGGCACGCAGAATGATACTTGTTGACATTTCATTGCCAAGGGACATAATACGTGTACGGCAAAATAGGAGAAAAAGAGATAACTTAGATTTTTACGCGATCTGATAGTACATATGATTATTATTCATAATAGTAATACGTATAGAATATGTACAATATTATCTGGCTTGTTTTTATGATTGTTAATATGACTATTGTTATAATTATTGCAGCAAACCTGTATCAAGACACAACGTTAATCGCTTCTCAAGTGAGCCTAGAAGTTGCATGTACAAGCCATGACAAGCCAACAATGCGTTCCACCGTAAGTTTTTCATATGTATACGTACTTTCAACATATATGCACAAGTCAGAAATGAAACGGGCACTCTATGGCACGCAGAATGATACTTGTTGACATTTCATTGCCAAGGGACGTAATACGTGTACGGCAAAATAGGAGAAAAGAGATAACTTAGATTTTTACGCGATCTGATAGTACATATGATTATTATTCATAATAGTAATACGTATAGAATATGTACAATATTATCTGGCTTGTTTTTATGATTGTTAATATGACTATTGTTATAATTATTGCAGCAAACCTGTATCAAGACACAACGTTAATCGCTTCTCAAGTGAGCCCAGAAGTTGCATGTACAAGCCATGACAAGCCAACATTGCGTTCCACCGTAAGTTTATCATATGTATACGTACTTTCAACAGATATGCACAAGTCAGAAATGAAACGGGCACTCTATGGCACGCAGAATGATACTTGTTGACATTTCATTGCCAAGGGACGTAATACGTGTACGGGAAAATAGGACAGAGATAACTTAGATTTTTACGCGATCTGATAGTACATATGATTATTATTCATAATAGTAATACGTATAGAATATGTACAATATTATCTGGCTTGTTGTTATGATTGTTAATATGACTATTGTTATAATTATTGCAGCAAACTTGTATCAAGACACAACGTTAATCGCTTCTCAAGTGAGCCCAGAAGTTGCATGTACAAGCCATGACAAGCCAACAATGCGTTCCACCGTAAGTTTTTCATATGTATACGTACTTTCAACATATATGCACAAGTCAGAAATGAAACGGGCACTCTATGGCACGCAGAATGATACTTGTTGACATTTCATTGCCAAGGGACGTAATACGTGTACGGGAAAATAGGACAAACAGAGATAACTTAGATTTTTACGCGATCTGATAGTACATATGATTATTATTCATAATAGTAATACGTATAGAGTATGTACAATATTATCTGGCTTGTTGTTATGATTGTTAATATGACTATTGTTATAATTATTGCAGCAAACTTGTATCAAGACACAACGTTAATCGCTTCTCAAGTGAGCCCAGAAGTTGCATGTACAAGCCATGACAAGCCAACAATGCGTTCCACCGTAAGTTTTTCATATGTATACGTACTTTCAACATATATGCACAAGTCAGTACTTTCAACATATATGCACAAGTCAGAAATGAAACGGGCACTCTATGGCACGCAGAATGATACTTGTTGACATTTCATTGCCAAGGGACGTAATACGTGTACGGCAAAATAGGAGAAAAAGAGATAACTTAGATTTTTACGCGATCTGATAGTACATATGATTATTATTCATAATAGTAATACGTATAGAATATGTACAATATTATCTGGCTTGTTTTTATGATTGTTAATATGACTATTGTTATAATTATTGCAGCAAACCTGTATCAAGACACAACGTTAATCGCTTCTCAAGTGAGCCCAGAAGTTGCATGTACAAGCCATGACAAGCCAACATTGCGTTCCACCGTAAGTTTATCATATGTATACCGTACTTTCAACAGATTATGCACAAGTCAGAAATGAAACGGGCACTCTATGCACGCAGAATGATACTTGTTGACATTTCATTGCCAAGGGACGTAATACGTGTACGGGAAAATAGGACAAACAGAGATAACTTAGATTTTACGCGATCTGATAGTACATATGATTATTATTCATAATAGTAATACGTAAAGAATATGTACAATATTATCTGGCTTGTTGTTATGATTGTTAATATGACTATTGTTATAATTATTGCAGCAAACCTGTATCAAGACACAACGTTAATCGCTTCTCAAGTGAGCCCAGAAGTTGCATGTACAAGCCATGACAAGCCAACAATGCGTTCCACCGTAAGTGTTTCATATGTATACGTACTTTCAACATATATGCACAAGTCAGAAATGAAACGGGCACTCTATGGCACGCAGAATGATACTTGTTGACATTTCATTGCCAAGGGACGTAATACGTGTACGGCAAAATAGGAGAAAAAGAGATAACTTAGATTTTTACGCGATCTGATAGTACATATGATTATTATATTCATAATAGTAATACGTATAGAATATGTACAATATTATCTGGCTTGTTTATATGATTGTTAATATGACTATTGTTATAATTATTGCAGCAAACCTGTATCAAGACACAACGTTAATCGCTTCTCAAGTGAGCCCAGAAGTTGCATGTACAAGCCATGACAAGCCAACATTGCGTTCCACCGTAAGTTTATCATATGTATACGTACTTTCAACAGATTTGCACAAGTCAGAAATGAAACGGGCACTCTATATCACGCAGAATGATACTTGTTGACATTTCATTGCCAAGGGACGTAATACGTGTACGGGAAAATAGGACAGAGATAACTTAGATTTTTACGCGATCTGATAGTACATATGATTATTATTCATAATAGTAATACGTATAGAATACTGTACACATATTATCTGGCTTGTTGTTATGATTGTTAATATGACTATTGTTATAATTATTGCAGCAAACTTGTATCAAGACACAACGTTAATCGCTTCTCAAGTGATGCCCAGAAGTTGCATGTACAAGCCATGACAAGCCAACAATGAGTTTCCACCGTAAGTTTTTCATATGTATACGTACTTTCAACAGATATGCACAAGTCAGAAATGAAACGGGCACTCTATGGCACGCAGAATGATACTTGTTGACATTTCATTGCCAAGGGATGTAATACGTGTACGGGAAAATAGGACAAACAGAGATAACTTAGATTTTTACGCGATCTGATAGTAACATATGATTATTATTCATAATAGTAATACGTATAGAATATGTACAATATTATCTGGCTTGTTGTTATGATTGTTAATATGACTATTGTTATACTTATTGCAGCAAACCTGTATCAAGACACAACGTTAATCGCTTCTCAAGTGAGCCCAGAAGTTGCATGTACAAGCCATGACAAGCCAACATTGCGTTCCACCGTAAGTTTATCATATGTATAGCGTACTCTTTCAACAGATATGCACAAGTCAGAAATGAAACGGGCACTCTATGGCACGCAGAATGATACTTGTTGACATTTCATTGCCAAGGGACGTAATACGTGTACGGGAAAATAGGACAGAGATAACTTAGATTTTTACGCGATCTGATAGTACATATGATTAGTATTTCATAATAGTAATACGTATAGAATATGTAACAATATTATCTGGCTTGTTGTTATGATTGTTAATATGACTATTGTTATAATTATTGCAGCAAACCTGTATCAAGACACAACGTAATCGCTTCTCAAGTGAGCCCAGAAGTTGCATGTACAAGCCATGACAAGCCAACAATGAGTTCCACCGTAAGTTTTTCATATGTATACGTACTTTCAACAGATATGCACAAGTCAGAAATGAAACGGGCACTCTATGGCACGCAGAATGATACTTGTTGACATTTCATTGCCAAGGGATGTAATACGTGTACGGGAAAATAGGACAAACAGAGATAACTTAGATTTTTAACGCGATCTGATAGTACATATGATTATTATTCATAATAGTAATACGTATAGAATATGTACAATATTATCTGGCTTGTTGTTATGATTGTTAATATGACTATTGTTATAATTATTGCAGCAAACCTGTATCAACAGACACAACGTTAATCGCTTCTCAAGTGAGCCCAGAAGTTGCATGTACAAGCCATGACAAGCCAACATTGCGTTCCACCGTAAGTTTATCATATGTATACGTACTTTCAACAGATATGCACAAGTCAGAAATGAAACGGGCACTCTATGGCACGCAGAATGATACCTGTTGACATTTCATTGCCAAGGGACGTAATACGTGTTACGGGCAAATAGGAGAAACAGAGACTAACTTAGATTTTTACGCGATCTGATAGTACATATGATTATTTATATTCATAATAGTAATACGTAAAGAATATGTACAATATTATCTGGCTTGGTTGTTATGATTGTTAATATGACTATTGTTATAATTATTGCAGCAAAACCTGTATCAAGACACAACGTTAATCGCTTCTCAAGTGAGCCAGAAGTTGCATGTACAAGCCATGACAAGCCAACATTGCGTTCCACCGTAAGTTTATCATATGATATACGTACTTTCAACAGATATGCACAAGTCAGAAATGAAACGGGCACTCTATGGCACGCAGAATTATACTTGTTGACATTTCATTGCCAAGGGACGTAATACGTGTACGGGAAAATAGGAGAAAACAGAGATAACTTAGATTTTTACGCGATCTGATAGTACATATGATTATTATTCATAATAGTAATACGTATAGAATATGTACAATAGTTATCTGGCTTGTTTTTATGATTGTTAATATGACTATTGTTATAATTATTGCAGCAGAACCTGTATCAAGACACAACGTTAATCGCTTCTCAAGTGAGCCCAGAAGTTGCAATGTACAAGCCATGACAAGCCAACCTAATGCGTTCCACCGTAAGTTTTTCATATGTATTACTTACTTTCAACAGATATGCACAAGTCAGAAATGAAACGGGCACTCTATGGCACGCTGAATGATACGTTGTTGACATTTCATTGCCAAGGGACGTAATACGTGTACGGGAAAATAGGACACACAGAGATAACTTAGATTTTTACGCGATCTGATAGTACATATGATCATTATTCATAATAGTAATACGTAAAGAATATGTACAATATTATCTGCTTGTTGTTATGATTGTTAATATGACTATTGTTATAATTATTGCAGCAAACCTGTATCAAGACACACACGTTAATCGCTTCTCAAGTGAGCCCAGAAGTTGCATGTACAAGCCATGACAAGCCAACAATGAGTTCCACCGTAAGTTTTTCATATGTATACGTACTTTCAACAGATATGCACAAGTCAGAAATGAAACGGGCACTCTATGGCAGGCAGAATGATACTTGTTGACATTTCATTGCCAAGGGACGTAATACGTGTACGGGAAAATAGGAGAAAAAGAGATAACTTAGATTTTACGCGATCTGATAGTACATATGATTATTATTCATAATAGTAATACGTATAGAATATGTACAAATATTATCTGGCTTGTTGTTATGATTGTTAATATGACTATTGTTATAATTATTGCAGCAAACCTGTATCAAGACACAACGTTAATCGCTTCTCAAGTGAGCCCAGAAGTTGCATGTACAAGCCATGACAAGCCAACAATGAGTTCCACCGTAAGTTTTTCTCATATGTATACGTACTTTCAACAGATATGCAACAAGTCAGAAATGAAACGGGCACTCTATGGCACGCATAATGATACTTGTTGACATTCATTGCCAAGGGACGTAATACGTGTACGGGATAAATAGGACAGAGATAACTTAGATTTTTACGCGATCTGATAGTACATTGATTATTATTCATAATAGTAATACGTAAAGAATATGTACAATATTATCTGGCTTGTTGTTATGATTGTTAATATGACTATTGTTATAATTATTGCAAGCAAACCTGTATCAAGACACAACGTTAATCGCTTCTCTCAAGTGAGCCAGAAGTTGCATGTACAAGCCATGACAAGCCAGACAATGCGTTCCACCGTAAGTTTTTCATATGTATAACGTACTTTCAACAGATATGCACAGAGTCAGATAATGAAACGGGCACTCTATGGCACGCAGAATGATACTTGTTGACATTTCATTGCCAAGGGACGTAATACGTGTACGGGAAAATATGACAAACAGAGATAACTTAGACTTTTTACGCGATCTGATAGTACATATGACTTATTATTCATAATAGTAATACGTATAGAATATGTACAATATTATCTGGCTTGTTGTTATGATTGTTAATATGACTATTGTTATAATTATTGCAGCAAACCTGTATCAAGACACAAACGTATAATCGCTTCTCAAGTGAGCCCAGAAGTTGCATGTACAAGCCATGACAAGCCAACATTGCGTTCCACCGTAAGTTTATCATATGTATACGTACTTTCAACAGATATGCACAAGTCAGAAATGAAACGGGCACTCTATGCACGCCAGAATGATTACCTGTTTGACATTTCATTGCCAAGGGACGTCAATACGTGACGGGAAAATAGGAGAAAAAGAGATAACTTTAGATTTTTACGCGATCTGATAGTACATATGATTATTATTCATAAAAGTAATTACGTAAAGAATATGTACAATATTATCTGGCTTGTTGTTATGATTGTTAATATGACTATTGTTATAAATTATTGCAGGCAAACCCTGTATCAAGACACAACGTTAATCGCTTCTCAAGTGAGCCCAGAAGTTGCATGTACAAGCCATGACAAAGCCAACATTGCGTTTCCATCCGTAAGTTTATCATATGTATACGTACTTTCAACAGATATGCACAAGTTCAGAAATGAAACGGGCACTCTATGGCACGCAGAATTATACTTGTTGACATTTCATTGCCAAGGGACGTAATACGTGTACGGGAAAATAGGAGAAAAAGAGATAACTTAGATTTTACGCGATCTGATAGTACATATGATTAATTATTCATAATAGTAATACGTATAGAATATTAGTACAATATTATCTGGCTTGTTTTTATGATTGTTAATATGACTATTGTTATAATTATTGCAGCAAAACCTGTATCAAGACACAACGTTAATCGCCTTTCAACAGATATGCACAAGTCAGAAATGAAACGGGCACTCTATGGCACGCTGAATGATACTTGTTGACATTTCATTGCCAAGGGACGTAATACGTGTACGGGAAAATAGGACAAACAGAGATAACTTAGATTTTTACGCGATCTGATAGTACATATGATCATTATTCATAATAGTAATACGTAAAGAATATGTACAATATTATCTGGCTTGTTGTTATGATTGTTAATATGACTATTGTTATAATTATTGCAGCAAACCTGTATCAAGACACAACGTTAATCGCTTCTCAAGTGAGCCCAGAAGTTGCATGTACAAGCCATGACAAGCCAACAATGAGTTCCACCGTAAGTTTTTCATATGTATACGTACTTTCAACAGATATGCACAAGTCAGAAATGAAACGGGCACTCTATGGCACGGCAGAATGATACTTGTTGACATTTCATTGCCAAGGGACGTAATACGTGTACGGGAAAATAGGAGAAAAAGAGATAACTTAGATTTTTACGCGATCTGATAGTACATATGATTATTATTCATAATAGTAATACGTATAGAATATGTACAATATTATCTGGCTTGTTGTTATGATTGTTAATATGACTATTGTTATAATTATTGCAGCAAACCTGTATCAAGACACAACGTTAATCGCTTCTCAAGTGAGCCCAGAAGTTGCATGTACAAGCCATGACAAGCCAACAATGAGTTCCACCGTAAGTTTTTCATATGTATACGTACTTTCAACAGATATGCACAAGTCAGAAATGAAACGGGCACTCTATGGCACGCATAATGATACTTGTTGACATTTCATTGCCAAGGGACGTAATACGTGTACGGGAAAATAGGACAGAGATAACTTAGATTTTTACGCGATCTGATAGTACATATGATTATTATTCATAATAGTAATACGTAAAGAATATGTACAATATTATCTGGCTTGTTGTTATGATTGTTAATATGACTATTGTTATAATTATTGCAGCAAACCTGTATCAAGACACAACGTTAATCGCTTCTCAAGTGAGCCCAGAAGTTGCATGTACAAGCCATGACAAGCCAACAATGCGTTCCACCGTAAGTTTTTCATATGTATACGTACTTTCAACAGATATGCACAAGTCAGAAATGAAACGGGCACTCTATGGCACGCAGAATGATACTTGTTGACATTTCATTGCCAAGGGACGTAATACGTGTACGGGAAAATATGACAACAGAGATAACTTAGATTTTTACGCGATCTGATAGTACATATGATTATTATTCATAATAGTAATACGTATAGAATATGTACAATATTATCTGGCTTGTTGTTATGATTGTTAATATGACTATTGTTATAATTATTGCAGCAAACTTGTATCAAGACACAACGTTAATCGCTTCTCAAGTGAGCCCAGAAGTTGCATGTACAAGCCATGACAAGCCAACAATGCGTTCCACCGTAAGTTTTTCATATGTATACGCACTTTCAACAGATATGCACACAGTCAGAAATGAAACGTGCACTCTATGGCACGCAGAATGATACTTGTTGACATTTCATTGCCAAGGGACGTAATACGTGTACGGGAAAATAGGACAAACAGAGATAACTTAGATTTTTACGCGATCTGATAGTACATATGATTATTATTCATAATAGTAATACGTAAAGAATATGTACAATATTATCTGGCTTGTTGTTATGATTGTTAATATGACTATTGTTATAATTATTGCAGCAAACCTGTATCAAGACACAACGTTAATCGCTTCTCAAGTGAGCCCAGAAGTTGCATGTACAAGCCATGACAAGCCAACAATGCGTTCCACCGTAAGTTTTTCATATGTATACGTACTTTCAACATATATGCACAAGTCAGAAATGAAACGGGCACTCTATGGCACGCAGAATGATACTTGTTGACATTTCATTGCCAAGGGACGTAATACGTGTACGGGAAAATAGGACAGAGATAACTTAGATTTTTACGCGATCTGATAGTACATATGATTATTATTCATAATAGTAATACGTATAGAATATGTACAATATTATCTGGCTTGTTGTTATGATTGTTAATATGACTATTGTTATAATTATTGCAGCAAACCTGTATCAAGACACAACGTTAATCGCTTCTCAAGTGAGCCCAGAAGTTGCATGTACAAGCCATGACAAGCCAACAATGAGTTCCACCGTAAGTTTTTCATATGTATACGTTCTTTCAACAGATATGCACAAGTCAGAAATGAAACGGGCACTCTATGGCACGCAGAATGATACTTGTTGACATTTCATTGCCAAGGGATGTAATACGTGTACGGGAAAATAGGACAAACAGAGATAACTTAGATTTTTACGCGATCTGATAGTACATATGATTATTATTCATAATAGTAATACGTAAAGAATATGTACAATATTATCTGGCTTGTTGTTATGATTGTTAATATGACTATTGTTATAATTATTGCAGCAAACCTGTATCAAGACACAACGTTAATCGCTTCTCAAGTGAGCCCAGAAGTTGCATGTACAAGCCATGACAAGCCAACAATGCGTTCCACCGTAAGTTTTTCATATGTATACGTACTTTCAACATATATGCACAAGTCAGAAATGAACGGGCACTCTATGGCACGCAGAATGATACTTGTTGACATTTCATTGCCAAGGGACGTAATACGTGTACGGGAAAATAGGACAGAGATAACTTAGATTTTTACGCGATCTGATAGTACATATGATTATTATTCATAATAGTAATACGTATAGAATATGTACAATATTATCTGGCTTGTTGTTATGATTGTTAATATGACTATTGTTATAATTATTGCAGCAAACCTGTATCAAGACACAACGTTAATCGCTTCTCAAGTGAGCCCAGAAGTTGCATGTAC
>JAWPHD010022462.1:0-25005 GCA_037043455.1 Cyrtodaria siliqua | reverse complement strand
CTGAATATATATGTGTAGGAAGGAATATATATGCGTAAGAATGGAATATATATGTGTAAGAACTGAATATATATGTGTAAGAACGGAATATATATCTGTAAGAACTGAATATATATGTGTAAGAACTGAATATATATGTGTTAGAACTGAATATATATGTGTAAGAACTGATATATGCGTAAGAACTGAATATATATGTGTAAGAACTGAATATATATGTGTAAGAACTGAATATATATGTGTAAGTACCTGAATATATATGCTGTAAGAACTGAATATATATGTGTAAGAACTGAATATATATACGTAAGAACGGAATATATATGTGTAAGAACTGAATATATATGCGTTAGAACGGAATATATATGTGTAAGAACTGAATATATATGTGTACGAACTGAATATGTATGCGTAAGAACTGAATATATATGCGTAAGAATGAAATATATATGCGTAAGAACGGAATATATGCGTAAGATCGGAATATATATGCGTAAGAACGGAATATATATGCGTAAGAACTGAATATATATGTGTAAGAACTGAATATATGCGTAAGAATGGAATATATATGCGTAAGAACGGAATATATATGCGTAAGAACGGAATATATATGTGTAAGAACTGAATATATATGTGTAAGGACGGAATATATATGCGTAAGAATGGAATATATATGTGTAAGAACTGAATATATATGCGTAAGATCGGAATATATATGCATAAAAACGGAATATATATGCGTAAGAACGGAATACATATGCGTAAGAACGGAATATAATTGTAAGAACTGAAGATATATGTGTAAGAACTGAATATATAAGTGTAAGAACTGAATATATATCTGTAAGAACTGAATATATATGTGTAAGAACTGAATATATATGCGTAAGAACGGAATATATATGCGTAAGAACGGAATATATATGTGTAAGAACTGAATATATATGTGTAAGGACGGAATATATATGCGTAAGAATGGAATATATATGTGTAAGAACTGAATATATATGTGTAAGAACGGAATATATATCTGTAAGAACTGAATATATATGTGTAAGAACTGAATATATATGTGTTAGAACTGAATATATATGTGTAAGAACTGAATATATATGCGTAAGAATGGAATATATATGCGTAAGAACGGAATATATATGCGTAAGAACGGAATATATATGCGTAAGAACGGAATATATATGCGTAAGAACTGAATATATATGTGTAAGAACTGAATATATATGCGTAAGAATGGAATATATATGCGTAAGAACGGAATATATATGCGTAAGAACGGTATATATATGCGTAAGAACGGAATATATATGCGTAAGAACGGAATATATATGTGTAAGAACTGAATATATATGTGTAAGGACGGAATATATATGCGTAAGAATGGAATATATATGTGTAAGACCTGAATATATATGTGTAAGAACGGAATATATATCTGTAAGAACTGAATATATGCGTAAGAACTGAATATATATGCGTAAGAACTGAATATATATGTGTAAGAACTGAATATATATGTGTAAGATCTGAATATATATGTGTAAGGAAGGAATATATATGCGTAAGAATGGAATATATATGTGTAAGAACTGAATATATATGTGTAAGAACGGAATATATATCTGTAAGAACTGAATATATATGTGTAAGAACTGAATATATATGTGTTAGAACTGAATATATATGTGTAAGAACTGAATATATGCGTAAGAACTGAATATATATGTGTAAGAACTGAATATATATGTGTAAGAACTGAATATATATGTGTAAGTACTGAATATATATGTGTAAGAACTGAATATATATGTGTAAGAACTGAATATATATGCGTAAGAACGGAATATATATGTGTAAGAACTGATATATATGCGTTAGAACGGAATATATATGTGTAAGAACTGAATATATATGGTGTACGAACTGAATATGTATGCGTAAGAACTGAATATATATGCGTAAGAATGAAATATATATGCGTAAGAACGGAATATATATGCGTAAGATCGGAATATATATGCGTAAGAACGGAATATATATGCGTAAGAACTGAATATATATGTGTAAGAACTGAATATATGCGTAAGAATGGAATATATATGCGTAAGAACGGAATATATATGCGTAGAACGGAATATATATGTGTAAGAACTGATATATATGTGTAAGGACGGAATATATATGCGTAAGAATGGAATATATATGTGTAAGAACTGAATATATATGCGTAAGATCGGAATATATATGCATAAAACGGAATATATATGCGTAAGAACGGAATACATATGCGTAAGAACGGAATATAATTGTAAGAACTGAAGATATATGTGTAAGAACTGAATATATAAGTGTAAGAACTGAATATATATCTGTAAGAACTGAATATATATGTGTAAGAACTGAATATATATGCGTAAGAACGGAATATATATGTGTAAGAACTGAATATATATGTGTAAGGACGGAATATATATGCGTAAGAATGGAATATATATGTGTAAGAACTGAATATATATGTGTAAGAACGGAATATATATCTGTAAGAACTGAATATATATGTGTAAGAACTGAATATATATGTGTTAGAACTGAATATATATGTGTAAGAACTGAATATATATGCGTAGAATGGAATATATATGCGTAAGAACGGAATATATATGCGTAAGAACGGAATATATATGCGTAAGAACGGAATATATATGCGTACGAACTGAATATATATGTGTAAGAACTGAATATATATGCGTAAGAATGGAATATATATGCGTAAGAACGATATATATATGCGTAAGAACGGTATATATATGCGTAAGAACGGATTATATATGCGTAAGAACGGAATATATATGTGTAAGAACTGAATATATATGTGTAAGGACGGAATATATATCCGTAAGAATGGAATATATATGTGTAAGACCTGAATATATATGTGTAAGAACGGAATATATATCTGTAAGAACTGAATATATGCGTAAGAACTGAATATATATGCTTAAGAACTGAATATATATGTGTAAGAACTGAATATATATGTGTAAGATCTGAATATATATGTGTAAGGAAGGAATATATATGCGTAAGAATGGAATATATATGTGTAAGGAACTGAAAATATATGTGTAAGAACGGAATTTATATCTGTAAGAACTGAATATATATGGTGTAAGAACTGAATATATAGTGTTAGAACTGAATATATATGTGTAAGAACTGAATATATGCGTAAGAACTGAATATATATGTGTAAGAACTGAATATATATGTGTAAGAACTGAATATATATGTGTAAGTACTGAATATATATGTGTAAGAACTGAATATATATGTGTAAGAACTGAATATATATGCGTAAGAACGGAATATATATGTGTAAGAACTGAATATATATGCGTTAGAACGGAATATATATGTGTAAGAACTGAATATATATGTGTACGAACTGAATATGTATGCGTAAGAACTGAATATAATGCGTAAGAATGAAATATATATGCGTAAGAACGGAATATATATGCGTAAGATCGGAATATATATGCGTAAGAACGGAATATATATGCGTAAGAACTGAATATATATGTGTAAGAACTGAATATATGCGTAAGAATGGAATATATATGCGTAAGAACGGAATATATATGCGTAAGAACGGAATATATATGTGTAAGAACTGAATATATATGTGTAAGGACGGAATATATATGCGTAAGAATGGAATATATATGTGTAAGACTGAATATATATGCGTAAGATCGGAATATATATGCATAAAAACGGAATATATATGCGTAAGAACGGAATACATATGCGTAAGAACGGAATATAATTGTAAGAACTGAAGATATATGTGTAAGAACTGAATAGATAAGTGTAAGAACGGAATATATATCTGTAAGAACTGAATATATATGTGTAAGAACTGAATATATATGTGTTAGAACTGAATATATATGTGTAAGAACTGAATATATATGCGTAAGAATGGAATATATATGCGTAAGAACGGAATATATATGCGTAAGAACGGAATATATATGCGTAAGAACGGAATATATATGCGTAAGAACTGAATATATATGTGTAAGAACTGAATATATATGCGTATGAATGGAATATATATGCGTAAGAACGGAATATATATGCGTAAGAACGGTATATATAATGCGTAAGAACGGAATATATATGCGTAAGAAAGAACGGAATATATATGTGTAAGAACTGAATATATATGTGTAAGGACGGAATATATATGCGTAAGAATGGAATATATATGTGTAAGACCTGAATATATATGTGTAAGAACGGAATATATATCTGTAAGAACTGAATATATGCGTAAGAACTGAATATATATGCGTAAGAACTGAATATATATGTGTAAGAACTGAATATATATGTGTAAGATCTGAATATATATGTGTAAGGAAGGAATATATATGCCTAAGAATGGAATATATATGTGTAAGAACTGAATATATATGTGTAAGAACGGAATATATATCTGTAAGAACTGAATATATATGTGTAAGAACTGAATATATATGTGTTAGAACTGAATATATATGTGTAAGAACTGAATATATGCGTAAGAACTGAATATATATGTGTAAGAACTGAATATATATGTGTAAGAACTGAATATATATGTGTAAGTACTGAATATATATGTGTAAGAACTGAATATATATGTGTAAGAACTGAATATATATGCGTAAGAACGGAATATATATGTGTAAGAACTGAATATATATGCGTTAGAACGGAATATATATGTGTAAGAACTGAATATATATGTGTACGAACTGAATATGTATGCGTAAGAACTGAATATATATGCGTAAGAATGAAATATATATGCGTAAGAACGGAATATATATGCGTAAGATCGGAATATATATGCGTAAGAACGGAATATATATGCGTAAGAACTGAATATATATGTGTAAGAACTGAATATATGCGTAAGAATGGAATATATATGCGTAAGAACGGAATATATATGCGTAAGAACGGAATATATATGTGTAAGAACTGAATATATATGTGTAAGGACGGAATATATATGCGTAAGAATGGAATATATATGTGTAAGAACTGAATATATATGCGTAGGATCGGAATATATATGCATAAAAACGGAATATATATGCGTAAGAACGGAATACATATGCGTAAGAACGGAATATAATTGTAAGAACTGAAGATATATGTGTAAGAACTGAATATATAAGTGTAAGAACTGAATATATATCTGTAAGAACTGAATATATATGTGTAAGAACTGAATATATATGCGTAAGAACGGAATATATATGTGTAAGAACTGAATATATATGTGTAAGGACGGAATATATATGCGTAAGAATGGAATATATATGTGTAAGAACTGAATATATATGTGTAAGAACGGAATATATATCTGTAAGAACTGAATATATATGTGTAAGAACTGAATATATATGTGTTAGAACTGAATATATATGTGTAAGAACTAAATATATATGCGTAAGAATGGAATATATATGCGTAAGAACGGAATATATATGCGTAAGAACGGAATATATATGCGTAAGAACGGAATATATATGCGTAAGAACTGAATATATATGTGTAAGAACTGAATATATATGCGTAAGAATGGAATATATATGCGTAAGAACGATATATATATGCGTAAGAACGGTATATATATGCGTAAGAACGGAATATATATGCGTAAGAACGGAATATATATGTGTAAGAACTGAATATATATGTGTAAGGACGGAATATATATCCGTAAGAATGGAATATATATGTGTAAGACCTGAATATATATGTGTAAGAACGGAATATATATCTGTAAGAACTGAATATATGCGTAAGAACTGAATATATATGCGTAAGAACTGAATATATATGTGTAAGAACTGAATATATATGTGTAAGATCTGAATATATATGTGTAAGGAAGGAATATATATGCGTAAGAATGGAATATATATGTGTAAGAACTGAATATATATGTGTAAGAACGGAATATATATCTGTAAGAACTGAATATATATGTGTAAGAACTGAATATATATGTGTTAGAACTGAATATATATGTGTAAGAACTGAATATATATGCGTAAGAATGGAATATATATGCGTAAGAACGGAATATATATGCGTAAGAACGGAATATATATGCGTAAGAACGGAATATATATGCGTAAGAACGGAATATATATGCGTAAGAACGGAATATATATGCGTAAGAACTGAATATATATGTGTAAGAACTGAATATATATGCGTAAGAATGGAATATATATGCGTAAGAACGGAATATATATGCGTAAGAACGGTATATATATGCGTAAGAACGGAATATATATGCGTAAGAACGGAATATATATGTGTAAGAACTGAATATATATGTGTAAGGACGGAATATATATGCCTAAGAACGGAATATATATGTGTAAGAACTGAATATATATGCGTTAGAACGGAATATATATGTGTAAGAACTGAATATATATGCGTAAGATCGGAATATATATGCATAAAAACGGAATATATATGCGTAAGAACGGAATACATATGCGTAAGAACGGAATATAATTGTAAGAACTGAAGATATATGTGTAAGAACTGAATATATAAGTGTAAGAACTGAATATATATCTGTAAGAACTGAATATATATGTGTAAGAACTGAATATATATGCGTAAGAACGGAATATATATGCATAAGAACGGAATATATATGTGTAAGAACTGAATATATATGTGTAAGGACGGAATATATATGCGTAAGAATGGAATATATATGTGTAAGAACTGAATATATATGTGTAAGAACGGAATATATATCTGTAAGAACTGAATATATATGTGTAAGAACTGAATATATATGTGTTAGAACTGAATATATATGTGTAAGAACTGAATATATATGCGTAAGAATGGAATATATATGCGTAAGAACGGAATATATATGCGTAAGAACGGAATATATATGCTTAAGAACGGAATATATATGCGTAAGAACTGAATATATATGTGTAAGAACTGAATATATATGCGTAAGAATGGAATATATATGCGTAAGAACGGAATATATATGCGTAAGAACGGTATATATATGCGTAAGAACGGAATATATATGCGTAAGAACGGAATATATATGTGTAAGAACTGAATATATATGTGTAAGGACGGAATATATATGCGTAAGAATGGAATATATATGTGTAAGACCTGAATATATATGTGTAAGAACGGAATATATATCTGTAAGAACTGAATATATGCGTAAGAACTGAATATATATGCGTAAGAACTGAATATATATGTGTAAGAACTGAATATATATGTGTAAGATCTGAATATATATGTGTAAGTACTGAATATATATGTGTAAGAACTGAATATATATGTGTAAGAACTGAATATATATGCGTAAGAACGGACTATATATGTGTTAAAACTGAATATATATGTGTAAGGATGGAATATATATGCGTAAGAATGGAATATATATGTGTAAGAACTGAATATATATGTGTAAGAACGGAATATATATGTGTAAGAACTGAATATATATGTGTAAAAACTGAATATATATGCGTAAGAACGGAATATATATGCGCAAGAACGGAATATATATGCGTAAGAACGAAATATATATGTGTAAGATCTGAATATATATGTGTAAGGACGGAATATATATGCGTAAGAATGGAATATATATGTGAAAGAACTGAATATATATGTGTAAGAACGGAATATATATCTGTAAGAACTGAATATATATGTGTAAGAACTGAATATATATGTGTTACAACTGAATATATATGTGTAAGAACTGAATATATATGCGTAAGAATGGAATATATATGCGTAAGAACGGAATATATATGCGTAAGAACGGAATATATATGCGTAAGATCGGAATATATATGCGTAAGAACGGAATATATATGCGTAAGAACTGAATATATATGTGTAAGAACTGAATATATATGCGTAAGAATGGAATATATATGCGTAAGAACGGAATATATATGCGTAAGAACGGAATATATATGCGTAAGAACGGAATATATATGTGTAAGAACTGAATATATATGTGTAAGAACGGAATATATATGCGTAAGAAAGGAATATTATATATCTGTAAGAACTGAATATATATGTGTAAGAACGGAATATATATCTGTAAGAACTGAATATATATGTGTAAGAACTGAATATATATGTGTTAGAACTGAATATATATGTGTAAGAACTGAATATATATGCGTAAGAATGGAATATATATGCGTAAGAACGGAATATATATGCGTAAGAACGGAATATATATGAGTAAGAACGGAATATATATGCGTAAGAACTGAATATATATGTGTAAGAACTGAATATATATGCGTAAGAATGGAATATATATGCGTAAGAACGGAATATATATGCGTAAGAACGGAATATATATGCGTAAGAACGGAATATATATGCGTTAGAACGGAATATATATGTGTAAGAACTGAATATATATGTGTAAGGACGGAATATATATGCGTAAGAATGGAATATATATGTGTTAGACCTGAATATATATGTGTAAGAACGGAATATATATATTTAAGAACTGAATATATATGTGTAAGAACTGCATATATATGTGTTAGAACTGAATATATATGCGTAAGAACGGAATATATATGTGTAAGAACTGAATATTTATGCGTAAGAACTGAATATATATGCGTAAGAACTGAATATATGCGTAAGAACTGAATGTATATGCGTAAGAACTGAATATATATGTGTAAGATCTGAATATATATGTGTAAGTACTGAATATATATGTGTAAGAACTGAATATATATGTGTAAGAACTGAATATATATGCGTAAGAACGGAATATATATGTGTAAGAACTGAATATATATGTGTAAGGACATAATATATATGCGTAAGAATGGAATATATATGTGTAAGAACTGAATATATATGTGTAAGAACGGAATATATATCTGTAAGAACTGAATATATATGTGTAAGAACTGAATATATATGTGTTAGAACTGAATATATAGGTGTAAAAACTGAATATATATGTGTAAGAACTGAATATATATGCGTAAGAATGGAATATATATGCGTAAGAACGGAATATATATGCGTAAGAACGGAATATATATGTGTTAGAACTGAATATATATGTGTAAGAACTGAATATATGCGTAAGAACTGAATATATATGTGTAAGAACTGAATATATATGTGTAACAACTGAATATATATGTGTAAGTACTGAATATATATGTGTAAGAACTGAATATATATGTGTAAGAACTGAATATATATGCGTAAGAACGGAATATATATGTGTAAGAACTGAATATATATGCGTTAGAACGGAATATATATGTGTAAGAACTGAATATATATGTGTACGAACTGAATATGTATGCGTAAGAACTGAATATATATGCGTAAGAATGAAATATATATGCGTAAGAACGGAATATATATGCGTAAGATCGGAATATATATGCGTAAGAACGGAATATATATGCGTAAGAACTGAATATATATGTGTAAGAACTGAATATATGCGTAAGAATGGAATATATATGCGTAAGAACGGAATATATATGCGTAAGAACGGAATATATATGTGTAAGAACTGAATATATATGTGTAAGGACGGAATATATATGCGTAAGAATGGAATATATATGTGTAAGAACTGAATATATATGCGTAAGATCGGAATATATATGCGTAAGAACGGAATATATATGCGTAAGAACGGAATATATATGCGTAAGAACGGAATATAATTGTAAGAACTGAAGATATATGTGTAAGAACTGAATATATAAGTGTAAGAACTGAATATATATCTGTAAAAACTGAATATATATGTGTAAGAACTGAATATATATGCTTAAGAACGGAATATGTATGCCTAAGAATTGAATATATATGCGTAAGAACGGAATATATATGCGTAAGAACGGAATATATATGCGTAAGAACGGAATATATATGAGTAAGAACTGAATATATATGTGTAAGAACTGAATATATATGTGTAAGAACTGAATATTGTGTAAGAACTGAATATATATGTTTAAGAACTGAAAATATATGTATAAGAACGGAATATATATGCGTAGGAACTAAATATATATGCGTAAGAACGCAATATATATGCGTAAGAACGGAATATATATGCGTAAGAACGGAATATATATGTGTAAGAACTGAACATATATGTGTAAAAACGGAATATATATGTGTAAGAACTGAATATATATGTGTATGAACTGAATATATATGAGTAAGAACTGAATATATATGTGTAAGAACTGAATATATATGTGTAAGAACTGAATATATATGTGTAAGAACTGAATATATATGAGTAAGAACGGAATATATATGCGTAAGAACTAAATATATATGCGTAAGAACGGAATATATATGCGTAAGAACGGAATATATATGCGTAAGAACGGAATATATATGCGTAAGAACTGAATATATATGTGTAAGAATGGAATATATATGCGTAAGAACGGAATATATATGCGTAAGAACGGAATATATATGTGTAAGAACTGAATATATATGTGTAAGGACGGAATATATATGCGTAAGAATGGAATATATATGTGTAAGACCTGAATATATATGTGTAAGAACGGAATATATATCTGTAAGAACTGAATATATATGTGTAAGAACTGCATATATATGTGTTAGAACTGAATATATATGCGTAAGAACCGGAATATATATGTGTAAGAACTGAATATATATGCGTAAGAACTGAATATATATGCGTAAGAACTGAATATATGCGTAAGAACTGAATGTATATGCGTAAAAACTGAATATATATGTGTAAGAACTGAATATATATGTGTAAGATCTGAATATATATGTGTAAGTACTGAATATATATGTGTAAGAACTGAATATATATGTGTAAGAACTGAATATATATGCGTAAGAACGGAATATATATGTGTAAGAACTGAATATATATGTGTAAGGACGGAATATATATGCGTAAGAACTGAATATATGCGTAAGAACTGAATGTATATGCGTAAAAACTGAATATATATGTGTAAGAACTGAATATATATGTGTAAGATCTGAATATATATGTGTAAGTACTGAATATATATGTGTAAGAACTGAATATATATGTGTAAGAACTGAATATATATGCGTAAGAACGGAATATATATGTGTAAGAACTGAATATATATGTGTAAGGACGGAATATATATGCGTAAGAATGGAATATATATGTGTAAGAACTGAATATATATGTGTAAGAACAGAATATATATCTGTAAGAACTGAATATATATGTGTAAGAACTGAATATATATGTGTTAGAACTGAATATATATGTGTAAGAACTGAATATATATGTGTAAGAACTGAATATATATGCGTAAGAATGGAATATATATGCGTAAGAACGGAATATATATGCGTAAGAACGGAATATATATGCGTATGAACGGAATATATATGTGTAAGAACTGAATATATATGTGTAAGGAAGGAATATATATGCGTAAGAATGGAATATATATGTGTAAGAACTGAATATATATGTGTAAAAACGGAATATATATCTGTAAGATTTGAATATATATGTGTAAGAACTGAATATATATGTGTTAGAACTGAATATATATGTGTAAGAACTGAATATATGCGTAAGAACTGAATATATATGTGTAAGAACTGAATATATATGTGTAAGAACTGAATATATATGTGTAAGTACTGAATAGAATATATATGTGTAAGAACTGAATATATATGTGTAAGAACTGAATATATATGCATAAGAACGGAATATATATGTGTAAGAACTGAATATATATGCGTTAGAACGGAATATATATGTGTAAGAACTGAATATATATGTGTACGAACTGAATATGTATGCGTAAGAACTGAATATATATGCGTAAGAATGAAATATATATGCGTAAGAACGGAATATATATGCGTAAGATCGGAATATATATGCGTAAGAACGGAATATATATGCGTAAGAACTGAATATATATGTGTAAGAACTGAATATATGCGTAAGAATGGAATATATATGCGTAAGAACGGAATATATATGCGTAAGAACGGAATATATATGTGTAAGAACTGAATATATATGTGTAAGAACTGAATATATGCGTATGAATGGAATATATATGCGTAAGAACGGAATATATATGCGTAAGAACGGAATATATATGTGTAAGAACTGAATATATATGTGTAAGGACGGAATATATATGCGTAAGAATGGAATATATATGTGTAAGAACTGAATATATATGCGTAAGATCGGAATATATATGCATAAGAACGGAATATATATGCTTAAGAACGGAATATATATGCGTAAGAACGGAATATAATTGTAAGAACTGAAGATATATGTGTAAGAACTGAATATATATCTGTAAGAACTGAATATATATGTGTAAGAACTGAATATAAATGCGTAAGAACGGAATATGTATGCCTAAGAATTGAATATATATGCGTAAGAACGGAATATATATGCGTAAGAACGGAATATATTTGCGTAAGAACGGAATATATATGAGTAAGAACTGAATATATATGTGTAAGAACTGAATATATATGTGTAAGAACTGAATATTGTGTAAGAACTGAATATATATGTGTAAGAACTGAATATATATGTGTAAGAACGGAATATATATGCGTAAGAACTAAATATATATGCGTAAGAACGGAATATATATGCGTAAGAACGGAATATATATGCGTAAGAACGGAATATATATGTGTAAGAACTGAACATATATGTGTAAGAACGGAATATATATGTGTAAAAACTGAATATATATGTGTATGAACTGAATATATATGAGTAAGAACTGAATATATATGTGTAAGAACTGAATATATATGTGTAAGAACTGAATATATATCTGTAAGAACTGAATATATATGCGTAAGAACTGAATATATATGAGTAAGAACGGAATATATATGCGTAAGAACTAAATATATATGCGTAAGAACGGAATATATATGCGTAAGAACGGAATATATATGCGTAAGAACTGAATATATATGCGTAAGAACTGAATATATATGCGTAAGAACGGAATATATATGTATTAGAACTGAATATATATGTGTAAGAACGGAATATATATGTGTAAGAAATAAATATATATGTGTAAGAACTGAATATATATGTGTAAGAACTGAATATATATGTGTAAGAACTGAATATATATGTGTAAATACTGAATATATATGCGTAAGAACTGAATATATATGTGTAAGAACTGAATATATATGTGTAAGAACTGAATATATATGCGTAAGAACGGAATATATATGCGTAAGAACGGAATATATAAGCGTAAGAACTGAATATATATGTGTAAGAACGGAATATATATGCGTAAGAACGGAATATATATGCGTAAGAAATAAATATATATGTGTAAGAACTGAATATATATGTGTAAGAACTGAATATATATGTGTAAGAACTGAATATATATGTGTAAGAACTGAATAAATATGCGTAAGATCGGAATATATATGCGTAAGAACTGAATAAATATGCGTAAGAACGGAATATATATGTGTAAGAACTGAATATATATGTGTAAGAACGGAATATATATGCGTAAGAATGGAATATATATGTGTAATAACTGAATATATATGTGTAAGAACTGAATATATAGGTGTAAGAACTGAATATATAGGTGTAAGAACTGAATATATATGTGTAAGAACTGAATATATATGTGTAAGAACTGAATATATATGCGTAAGAATGGAATATATATGCGTAAGAACGGAATATATATGCGTAAGAACGGAAAATATATGTGTAAGAACTGAATATATATGTGTAAGGACGGAATATATATGCGTAAGAATGGAATATATATGTGTAAGAACTGAATATATATGTGTAAGAACGGAATATATATGCGTAAGAACGGAATATATATGTGTAAGAACTTAATATATATGCGTAAGAACTGAATATATATGCGTAAGAACTGAATATATGCGTAAGAACTGAATATATATGCGTAAGAACTGAATATATATGTGTAGGAACTGAATATATATGTGTAAGATCTGAATATATATGTGTAAGTACTGAATATATATGTGTAAGAACTGAATATATATGTGTAAGAACTGAATATTGTGTAAGAACTGAATATATATGTGTAAGAACTGAATATATATGTGTAAGAACGGAATATATATGCGTAAGAACTAAATATATATGCGTAAGAACGGAATATATATGCGTAAGAACGGAATATATATGCGTAAGAACGGAATATATATGTGTAAGAACTGAACATATATGTGTAAGAACGGAATATATATGTGTAAAAACTGAATATATATGTGTATGAACTGAATATATATGAGTAAGAACTGAATATATATGTGTAAGAACTGAATATATATGTGTAAGACTGAATATATATGTGTAAGAACTGAATATATATGAGTAAGAACGGAATATATATGCGTAAGAACTAAATATATATGCGTAAGAACGGAATATATATGCGTAAGAACGGAATATATATGCGTAAGAACGGAATATATATGCGTAAGAACTGAATATATATGTGTAAGAACTGAATATATATGCGTAAGAATGGAATATATATGCGTAAGAACGGAATATATATGCGTAAGAACGGAATATATATGCGTAAGAACGGAATATATATGCGTAAGAACGGAATATATATGTGTAAGAACTGAATATATATGTGTAAGGACGGAATATATATGCGTAAGAATGGAATATATATGTCTAAGACCTGAATATATATGTGTAAGAACGTAATATATATCTGTAAGAACTGAATATATATCTGTAAGAACTGCATATATATGTGTTAGAACTGAATATATATGCGTAAGAACCGGAATATATATGTGTAAGAACTGAATATATATGCGTAAGAACTGAATATATATGCGTAAGAACTGAATATATGCGTAAGAACTGAATGTATATGCGTAAAAACTGAATATATATGTGTAAGAACTGAATATATATGTGTAAGATCTGAATATATGTTTGGCTATTGCCACTTGTTAAAAATAGCCACCTTTATTTCGCGTACGAGTATAGTTGAGGGAGATGCCGACTTGTACTATTGAATTATTTAACAACTGCGCATGCGCGATAAAGTTCAATTCCTCTTCCGTCTCTTCTGCGAAAAAGAAAGTTCGAAGTAAATTATCATCCGAGTAATCTTAACGATTTTAAGCATGTCCGGTCGTGGTAAAGCTAGGGTTGATCAAAAAAGCGAACGACCAGAAGCCAATCTGTGGGACGATGGCCCCATCGGCAACGAAGAAGGCAAAAAAATCGGAGACACCGGCGCCGGCTCGGAGAATGTTGAAAACGTTCGTCTTCATGCGGACGAGGAAGAGGTCGATATCGACCCAACCAGCAAGGGTAATACTACACAGCGTAGGTTTATTGATTTCGAAGGATTGCTTAATGAATCCGGAATAATTGACGAGCCGAATAGTATTGATTTGGGTCAGGCTGATGTTCAGCCAATCATGAGGTGTGGAGGGGACGATGTCGCGATTCACGTCCCTTTGCAAATTTGTCAAAAAATTTGTCAAAATCATTATGTCAATATAGCGGTTTTACTTAAGGGAAGTATTGAATTGCTAGAAATGTGCGCAAGTACTGGTGCGTTGGTGGTCAATGCAAACGGTGTGTTGGAATCAAAATCAAAACATGTCAACGAAAAAATTCCAAATATTGAAAAATGGACCGATGCTTTCTTGGTATTCATGTGCATTTATATTAAAAGACATGACAAAGCGGCTGAATTAATTCAGTACATGTCCGTGATTAGGGAGGCCGCCTATCGTCATTCAGGTTATGCCTGGCGTGTTTATGACGAACAATTTCGTCTACGTCAAGCGGTAAGGCCAGCTTCATGGGGTAGTATAAATTCCGAATTGTGGTTGAGGGTGATGTCCGTAAACACGGGCACACAGGCAGTATTTGGCCAGCATACGAATGAAAGCAAGGCCAACCCCAGCCCCCAATTTAGAAGTGTAATGGGCTTATCAGCGCCTTGTAATGATTTTAATAGAGGGAGTTGTGTGTATTTTAATTGCAAATACAGCCATGTTTGTGCAGTGTGCCATAATACTCAGCACAGTAGATTGAATTGCCCGACGGCGAGCACAGCACCTGCACAATCATACACGAACACAAATCATTACATTCCAAGGGGGACAAGTGCATTTCGGGGGTTCAGAGGTAGATCTAGCCGAGGGGGGCGTGCATACTACAGGCACTAATGATTGTACAATCAATAATGAATTGTACTGCTTAGCAACTACACCAATTAATTTAGCGAACATTGAGGCGGAATTATTAAAATATAAACATGATGATTCAAATATTATTTTAAGTGGTTTTAAAAACGGGTTCCCAATACATTATGAAGGTCCACGTGTACCTACAGAGGCAAAAAATCTAGTGTCTGCAAAAATAAATCCTAAAATGGTTAAAAGTAAAATAGATAAAGAAATATTAGCAGGCCGGTTGCAGGTCCTTATGACGCCAGACCATTACCTAATTTACGTATATCTCCTATTGGATTAGTTCCTAAGAAAGTACCCGGTGACTTTAGGTTAATACATCACCTATCATATCCGCAGGGCTATTCTGTCAATGACTATATTGATCCGCAGCTGTCGTCGGTTCAATACACAAACTTTGACGAAGCAGTGCACATGGTACAAGACCTAGGGAAAGGGTGTTTACTTGGAAAAGCAGATATAAAATCAGCTTTCCGATTATTACCGGTTCAACCACAAGACTTTGAATTACTTGGTTTTACGTTTGAAGGAAAATATTATTTTGACAAATGCATGCCTTTTGGGTGTTCAATTAGTTGCAGTACGTTTGAAAAGTTGCAAGGTTTCTAGAATTTTGCATAAAAAACAAGGCACCAGTCCGCACATTAATACATTATCTTGACGACTTTCTATTTGGAGGTAAAAAAGATACAACAGAGTGTAAGCGTCTTATGGAGCATTTTGATCGATGTATGCAACGTCTTGGGGTACCCATTGCGCAAGATAAAACAGAGGGTCCCAAAACAATAATTTGTTTCTTAGGCCTTGCACTAGATTCAGAGGAAATGGTAATACGGATCCCAAAAGAAAAGATTGCAGAAATCATTAAAAAAATACAAGAAATGTTAAATAAAGAAAAGGTCACTTTGAGAATGATGCAGTCGCTAATCGGTGTACTCAATTTTGCATGTAGAGCAATTGTACCGGGAAGACCATTTTGTAGAAGACTAATTGATTCAATTTGCGGCCTGACCAAACCGCACCACCACATTAGAATTAACAAAGGCATTCGTCAAGATTTAGCCATGTGGTTGACCTTTTTTAATGATTTCAATGGAGTGTCCGTTTTCCATGACCGATTTTGGGTATCTAATGCTGATGTGCAGTTGTACACAGATAGTGCTGCAGGTACAGGTTTGGGATTTGGTGCATTATTTGCAAGAAAATGGATAAGTGCAGTATGGCCTGAGGATTGGTTTAAGAATGGAATAACTAATGATATCACAGTGCTCGAATTTTTTCCACTGTTGGTGTCATTACACATTTGGGGGGACAGTTTGCGCAATAAAAAGATAATATTCCTATGTGACAACATGGCAGTGGTGCACATAATTAATACAATGTCTTCTAAATCAGTAAATGTTATGGTTTTGCTAAGAGCTTTCACAGTGAAATGCTTGGAACTCAATGTCACCGTAAAATCAAAATATATCAGTGGAAAGAGTAATGTATTAACCGATTGCCTGTCTCGATTACAGTTAGACAAATTTCGTCGCCTTGCACCTTGGGTAGAACAAGAGCCAGAGAATATGCCCAGCCATCTTTGGAATATATTCAGTCAGGCGCCAGAAGGCTCGTAACTGCTAGTATGGCAACCAACACAAATCTAATCTATAAAAATGTACTACTGTCGGTTGTTAGGTTTCGTAATCTGTACAAGTTGTCTGAGGACTGGCCCATCCCAGTAACGCATATTGCACTGTATATATCATACTGTTTCGAGACCGGTTTGACACCTGCTACTTTTACAACTTAGGTGTCGTGAATGCATACACAAGTCATATCAGGCGTTAGAAACCCATATAAATGGTGTATAAACTATTAAATGAGAAGTTTAGTAGGTGCAGTACTTTGATAATACTCGCATGTAAGTCTACTTTCGGTTTACTTAAAATCATGGTACACAACACCTCAGTGACTGATACAAATTTGTTTAATGTACGGGATGGAACACACTTAACTGACGAGAGCAATTCTATATTTTTAAATCCATTAAAAAACTCAATTATGTCATTCATATCAAACCCAGACATAATAAGGCTTGATTGAACCGTTATTCCTTGCCCGTTATAATTGGGGGACAAATTAATGTAATTTGCTGTGGCGAAATTCTACCGGCCAAGGGTTTGGAATGTCTCATCGGTAATGCGGTAAATGGATTATCTCCCCTGGCCATGGCTTCACTGGGTTACACTGGTGATCAACCGGCTGTCGAGTGTCCTTATCGCAGTGGATCTATTTTAGTCACCGTCGTATGACTGGATTATCTCCCCTGACCAACGGCTTCACCAATGGTGATCATCATGGCTGTGGAAGGTGTTTCAGTCTATCGACATTCTAATTCATAAATTTCATCCTAAAAATTTGTCATGGCATAATTAGAGATTAGGGTGTTGCCCGGATCTATTGTGCATAACCCGTGTACTCTCTAATTTTTGGAGCTTGAAGGATGAAAATTAATAGCATTTATTATATATGGCAATAGCAAATTATGGCAATGCAAAATGATAGAAACAGCATATGGCAATAGCATATGATGGCAATGGCAATAGCATATGATGGCAATAGCATATGATGGCAATGCAAATGATGGCAATACAAATGATGGCAATGGCATATGATGGCAATGCAAATGATGGCAATATATACATGTAGCAAATGTTGGCAGAGAGAGCAAGTGATGAGACATTCCGACCTTTTGGTTGGACATAATTACACAAAGCTGCTGTGGCCAGATTTTCCACAAATTAATATCATGCATATAAAAGAGTGAAAACTGTCGGGTGTGTGTTTTTTATCTTTTATTCACATATATTGGGAGTACGTCGTCAAATAAGTTTGGCTATTGCCACTTGTTAAAAATAGCCACCTTTATTTTCGCGTACGAGTATAGTTGAGGGAGATGCCGACTTGTACTATTGAATTATTTAACAACTGCGCATGCGCGATAAAGTTCAATTCCTCTTCCGTCTCTTCTGCGAAAAAGAAAGTTCGAACCCTCCCACCTCCCCGTATTATATTATCGAAGTGTCGATATATGTAATGAAACTAGTCTATAGCATCTAGTCAACATTTGAGATGAGATTACAAGTGCTAGTCAGTTAATTATAATTTGTTAATGATAGCTACAGCGTTGTGAATTTGTATTTACATTATTACATGTCTATGACTTCAGTATACATCATGTGCTAGTCAGTTAATTATAATTTGTTAATTATAGCTATAACGTTGTGAATTTGTATTTACATTATTACATGTCTATGACTTCAGTATACATAATATTGTTCTAGTTTAAACCGGTTGCTGCGAGTTAATTTACAATTTCAGTATCCGTTCGCTGTCACTGGAGTTGTCAAGCAGGGCAGGCACAGAATCCGCCACATCCCAAAAACCAGACAAGCCGGCACGTGCATGGAGACCTCTGGAATATTCCTTCGTGCAAATATCGGACTGTTTAGCAGGGCAAGAGGGATCGTGTACGATGGTTTATGTGACAGTAGCTTATGATGGTTTATGTGACAGTAGTTTGTGATAGAATGTGTCGGAACAGATAATAGTTCGAAGTGTTGACATTCCAGGACATTACACGAAATAATTTTCTTTGGAAGAGCATATACAGAGGTTGAAGGAACAATTCTCAAAATCTATGATTACTTTTGTTTTATTATTAAAGTCGCAGCGGCTTTGTAGTTTTTCGATCATAACCAAACACAATTGTATTATTTCTGGCCTCGGCTTCTTCTCGAAGATCATCCTCGCTAAGAGAGTATTCAATTGAAAAATGGTTCCACGGGTAGGCGAAATTCTACCGGCCAAGGGTTTGGAATGTCTCATCGGTAATGCGGTAAATGGATTATCTCCCCTGGCCATGGCTTCACTGGGTTACACTGGTGATCAACCGGCTGTCGAGTGTCCTTATCGCAGTGGATCTATTTTAGTCACCGTCGTATGACTGGATTATCTCCCCTGACCAACGGCTTCACCAATGGTGATCATCCTGGCTGTGGAAGGTGTTTCAGTCTATCGACATTCTAATTCATAAATTTCATCCTAAAAATTTGTCATGGCATAATTAGAGATTAGGGTGTTGCCCGGATCTATTGTGCATAACCCGTGTACTCTCTAATTTTTGGAGCTTGAAGGATGAAAATTAATAGCATTTATTATATATGGCAATAGCAAATTATGGCAATGCAAAATGATAGAAACAGCATATGGCAATAGCATATGATGGCAATGGCAATAGCATATGATGGCAATAGCATATGATGGCAATGCAAATGATGGCAATACAAATGATGGCAATGGCATATGATGGCAATGCAAATGATGGCAATATATACATGTAGCAAATGTTGGCAGAGAGAGCAAGTGATGAGACATTCCGACCTTTTGGTTGGACATAATTACACAAAGCTGCTGTGGCCAGATTTTCCACAAATTAATATCATGCATATAAAAGAGTGAAAACTGTCGGGTGTGTGTTTTTTATCTTTTATTCACATATATTGGGAGTACGTCGTCAAATAAATGTGTAAGTACTGAATATATATGTGTAAGAACTGAATATATATGTGTAAGAACTGAATATATATGCGTAAGAACGGAATATATATGTGTAAGAACTGAATATATATGTGTAAGGACGGAATATATATGCGTAAGAATGGAATATATATGTGTAAGAACTGAATATATATGTGTAAGAACTGAATATATATGTGTAAGAACTGAATATATATGTGTTAGAACTGAATATATATGTGTAAGAACTGAATATATATGTGTAAGAACTGAATATATATGCGTAAGAATGGAATATATATGCGTAAGAACGGAATATATATGCGTAAGAACGGAATATATATGCGTAAACACGGAATATATATGCGTATGAACGGAATATATATGTGTAAGAACTGAATATATATGTGTAAGGAAGGAATATATATGCGTAAGAATGGAATATATATGTGTAAGAACTGAATATATATGTGTAAGAACGGAATATATATCTGTAAGAACTGAATATATATGTGTAAGAACTGAATATACATGTGTTAGAACTGAATATATATGTGTAAGAACTGAATATATGCGTAAGAACTGAATATATATGTGTAAGAACTGAATATATATGTGTAAGAACTGAATATATATGTGTAAGTACTGAATAGAATATATATGTGTAAGAACTGAATATATATGTGTAAGAACTGAATATATATGCGTAAGAACGGAATATATATGTGTAAGAACTGAATATATATGCGTTAGAATGGAATATATATGTGTAAGAACTGAATATATATGTGTACGAACTGAATATGTATGCGTAAGAACTGAATATATATGCGTAAGAATGAAATATATATGCGTAAGAACGGAATATATATGCGTAAGATCGGAATATATATGAGTAAGAACGGAATATATATGCGTAAGAACTGAATATATATGTGTAAGAACTGAATATATGCGTATGAATGGAATATATATGCGTAAGAACGGAATATATATGCGTAAGAACGGAATATATATGTGTAAGAACTGAATATATATGTGTAAGGACGGAATATATATGCGTAAGAATGGAATATATATGAGTAAGAACTGAATATATATGCGTAAGATCGGAATATATATGCATAAGAACGGAATATATATGCTTAAGAACGGAATATATATGCGTAAGAACGGAATATAATTGTAAGAACTGAAGACATATGTGTAAGAACTGAATATATAAGTGTAAGAACTGAATATATATCTGTAAGAACTGAATATATATGTGTAAGAACTGAATATATATGCGTAAGAACGGAATATGTATGCCTAAGAATTGAATATATATGCGTAAGAACGGAATATATATGCGTAAGAACGGAATATATATGCGTAAGAACGGAATATATATGAGTAAGAACTGAATATATATGTGTAAGAACTAAATATATATGTGTAAGAACTGAATATTGTGTAAGAACTGAATATATATGTGTAAGAACGGAATATATATGCGTAAGAACTAAATATATATGCGTAAGAACGGAATATATATGCGTAAGAACGGAATATATATGAGTAAGAACGGAATATATATGTGTAAGAACTGAACATATATGTGTAAGAACGGAATATATATGTGTAAGAACTGAATATATATGTGTATGAACTGAATATATATGAGTAAGAACTGAATATATATGTGTAAGAACTGAATATATATGTGTAAGAACTGAATATATATCTGTAAGAACTGAATATATATGTGTAAGAACTGAATATATATGAGTAAGAACGGAATATATATGCGTAAGAACTAAATATATATGCGTAAGAACGGAATATATATGCGTAAGAACGGAATATATATGCGTAAGAACGGAATATATATGCGTAAGAACTGAATATATATGTGTAAGAACTGAATATATATGCGTAAGAACGGAATATATATGTCTAAGAACTGAATATTCATGCGTAAGAACAGAATATATATGTGTAAGAACTGAATATATATGTGTACGAACTGAATATATATGCGTAAGAACTGAATATATATGTGTAAGAACTGAATATATATGTGTTACAACTGAATATATATGTGTAGGAACTGAATATATATGTGTAAGAACTGAATATATATGCGTAAGAATGGAATATATATGCGTAAGAACGGAATATATATGCGTAAGAACGGAATATATATGCGTAAGAACGGAATATATATGCGTAAGAACGGAATATATATGCGTAAGATCGGAATATATATGCGTAAGAACGGAATATATATGCGTAAGAACTGAATATATATGTGTAAGAACTGAATATATGCGTAAGAATGGAATATATATGCGTAAGAACGGAATATATATGCGTAAGAACGGAATATATATGCGTAAGAACGGAATATATATGTGTAAGAAATGAATATATATGTGTAAGGACGGAATATATATGCGTAAGAATGGAATATATATGTGTAAGAACTGAATATATATGCGTTAGAACTGAATATATATGTGTAAGAACTGAATATATATGTGTAAGAACTGAATATATATGTGTTAGAACTGAATATATATGTGTTAGAACTGAATATATATGTGTAAGAACTGAATATATGCGTAAGAACTGAATATATATGCTTAAGGACTGAATATATATGTGTAAGAACTGAATATATATCTGTAAGAACTGAATATATATGTGTAAGAACTGAATATATATGTGTAAGAACTGAATATATATGCGTAAGATCGGAATATATATGCGTAAGAACTGAATAAATATGCGTAAGAACGGAATATATATGTGTAAGAACTGAATATATATGTGTAAGAACGGAATATATATGCGTAAGAATGGAATATATATGTGTAATAACTGAATATATATGTGTAAGAACTGAATATATAGGTGTAAGAACTGAATATATAGGTGTAAGAACTGAATATATATGTGTAAGAACTGAATATATATGTGTAAGAACTGAATATATATGCGTAAGAATGGAATATATATGCGTAAGAACGGAATATATATGCGTAAGAACGGAATATATATGTGTAAGAACTGAATATATATGTGTAAGGACGGAATATATATGCGTAAGAATGGAATACATATGTGTAAGAACTGAATATATATGTGTAAGAACGGAATATATATGCGTAAGAACGGAATATATATGTGTAAGAACTGAATATATATGCGTAAGAACTGAATATATATGCGTAAGAACTGAATATATGCGTAAGAACTGAATATATATGCGTAAGAACTGAATATATATGTGTAGGAACTGAATATATATGAATATATATGTGTAAGTACTGAATATATATGTGTAAGAACTGAATATATATGTGTAAGAATTGAATATATATGCGTAAGATCGGAATATATATGCGTAAGAACGGAATATATATGCGTAAGAACTGAATATATATGTGTAAGAACTGAATATATATGCGTAAGAACGGAATATATATGTCTAAGAACTGAATATTCATGCGTAAGAACAGAATATATATGTGTAAGAACTGAATATATATGTGTACGAACTGAATATATATGCGTAAGAACTGAATATATATGTGTAAGAACTGAATATATATGTGTTACAACTGAATATATATGTGTAGGAACTGAATATATATGTGTAAGAACTGAATTTATATGCGTAAGAATGGAATATATATGCGTAAGAACGGAATATATATGCGTAAGAACGAATATATATGCGTAAGAACGGAATATATATGCGTAAGAACGGAATATATATGCGTAAGATCGGAATATATATGCGTAAGAACGGAATATATATGCGTAAGAACTGAATATATATGTGTAAGAACTGAATATATGCGTAAGAATGAATATATATGCGTAAGAACGGAATATATATGCGTAGAACGGAATATATATGCGTAAGAACGGAATATATATGTGTAAGAAATGAAATATATGTGTAAGGACGGAATATATATGCGTAAGAATGGAATATATATGTGTAAGAACTGAATATAT
>JAWPHD010022461.1:0-25007 GCA_037043455.1 Cyrtodaria siliqua | reverse complement strand
ATTATTATTTATAATAGTAATACGTATAGAATATGTACAATATTATCTGGCTTGTTGTTATGATTGTTAATATGACTATTGTTATAATTATTGCAGCAAACCTGTATCAAGACACAACGTTAATCGCTTCTCAAGTGAGCCCAGAAGTTGCATGTACAAGCCATGACAAGCCAACATTGCGTTCCACCGTAAGTTTTTCATATGTATACGTACTTTGAACAGATATGCACAAGTCAGAAATGAAACGGGCACTCTATGGCACGCAGAATGATACTTGTTGACATTTCATTGCCAAGGGACGTAATACGTGTACGGGAAAATAGGACAAACAGAGATAACTTAGATTTTTACGCGATCTGATAGTACAATGATTATTATTCATAATAGTAATACGTATAGAATATGTACAATATTATCTGGCTTGTTGTTATGATTGTTAATATGACTATTGTTATAATTATTGCAGCAAACCTGTATCAAGACACAACGTTAATCGCTTCTCAAGTGAGCCCAGAAGTTGCATGTACAAGCCATGACAAGCCAACAATGCGTTCCACCGTAAGTTTTTCATATGTATACGTACTTTCAACAGATATGCACAAGTCAGAAATGAAACGGGCACTCTATGGCACGCAGAATGATACTTGTTGACATTTCATTGCCAAGGGACGTAATACGTGTACGGGAAAATAGGACAAACAGAGATAACTTAGATTTTCACGCGATCTGATAGTACATATGATTATTATTCATAATAGTAATACGTATAGAATATGTACAATATTATCTGGCTTGTTGTTATGATTGTTAATATGACTATTGTTATAATTATTGCAGCAAACCTGTATCAAGACACAACGTTAATCGCTTCTCAAGTGAGCCCAGAAGTTGCATGTACACGCCATGACAAGCCAACAATGCGTTCCACCGTAAGTTTTTCATATGTATACGTACTTTCAACAGATATGCACAAGTCAGAAATGAAACGGGCACTCTATGGCACGCAGAATGATACTTGTTGACATTTCATTGCCAAGGGACGTAATACGTGTACGGGAAAATAGGACAAACAGAGATAACTTAGATTTTTACGCGATCTGATAGTACATATGATTATTATTCATAATAGTAATACGTAAAGAATATGTACAATATTATCTGGCTAGTTGTTATGATTGTTAATATGACTATTGTTATAATTATTGCAGCAAACCTGTATCAAGACACAACGTTAATCGCTTCTCAAGTGAGCCCAGAAGTTGCATGTACAAGCCATGACAAGCCAACAATGCGTTCCACCGTAAGTTTTTCATATGTATACGTACTTTCAACAGATATGCACAAGTCAGAAATGAAACGGGCACTCTATGGCACGCAGAATGATACTTGTTGACATTTCATTGCCAAGGGACGTAATACGTGTACGGGAAAATAGGACAAACAGAGATAACTTAGATTTTTACGCGATCTGATAGTACATATGATTATTATTTATAATAGTAATACGTATAGAATATGTACAATATTATCTGGCTTGTTGTTATGATTGTTAATATGACTATTGTTATAATTATTGCAGCAAACCTGTATCAAGACACAACGTTAATCGCTTCTCAAGTGAGCCCAGAAGTTGCATGTACAAGCCATGACAAGCCAACATTGCGTTCCACCGTAAGTTTTTCATATGTATACGTACTTTCAACAGATATGCACAAGTCAGAAATGAAACGGGCACTCTATGGCACGCATAATGATACTTGTTGACATTTCATTGCCAAGGGACGTAATACGTGTACGGGAAAATAGGACAAACAGAGATAACTTAGATTTTTACGCGATCTGATAGTACATATGATTATTATTCATAATAGTAATACGTATAGAATATGTACAATATTATCTGGCTTGTTGTTATGATTGTTAATATGACTATTGTTATAATTATTGCAGCAAACCTGTATCAAGACACAACGTTAATCGCTTCTCAAGTGAGCCCAGAAGTTGCATGTACAAGCCATGACAAGCCAACAATGCGTTCCACCGTAAGTTTTTCATATGTATACGTACTTTCAACAGATATGCACAAGTCAGAAATGAAACGGGCACTCTATGGCACGCAGAATGATACTTGTTGACATTTCATTGCCAAGGGACGTAATACGTGTACGGGAAAATAGGACAAACAGAGATAACTTAGATTTTTACGCGATCTGATAGTACATATGATTATTATTCATAATAGTAATACGTAAAGAATATGTACAATATTATCTGGCTAGTTGTTATGATTGTTAATATGACTATTGTTATAATTATTGCAGCAAACCTGTATCAAGACACAACGTTAATCGCTTCTCAAGTGAGCCCAGAAGTTGCATGTACAAGCCATGACAAGCCAACAATGCGTTCCACCGTAAGTTTTTCATATGTATACGTACTTTCAACAGATATGCACAAGTCAGAAATGAAACGGGCACTCTATGGCACGCAGAATGATACTTGTTGACATTTCATTGCCAAGGGACGTAATACGTGTACGGGAAAATAGGACAAACAGAGATAACTTAGATTTTTACGCGATCTGATAGTACATATGATTATTATTCATAATAGTAATACGTAAAGAATATGTACAATATTATCTGGCTAGTTGTTATGATTGTTAATATGACTATTGTTATAATTATTGCAGCAAACCTGTATCAAGACACAACGTTAATCGCTTCTCAAGTGAGCCCAGAAGTTGCATGTACAAGCCATGACAAGCCAACATTGCGTTCCACCGTAAGTTTATCATATGTATACGTACTTTCAACAGATATGCACAAGTCAGAAATGAAACGGGCACTCTATGGCACGCAGAATGATACTTGTTGACATTTCATTGCCAAGGGACGTAATACGTGTACGGGAAAATAGGACAAACAGAGATAACTTAGATTTTTACGCGATCTGATAGTACATATGATTATTATTCATAATAGTAATACGTATAGAATATGTACAATATTATCTGGCTTGTTGTTATGATTGTTAATATGACTATTGTTATAATTATTGCAGCAAACCTGTATCAAGACACAACGTTAATCGCTTCTCAAGTGAGCCCAGAAGTTGCATGTACAAGCCATGACAAGCCAACAATGCGTTCCACCGTAAGTTTTTCATATGTATACGTACTTTCAACAGATATGCACAAGTCAGAAATGAAACGGGCACTCTATGGCACGCAGAATGATACTTGTTGACATTTCATTGCCAAGGGACGTAATACGTGTACGGGAAAATAGGACAAACAGAGATAACTTAGATTTTTACGCGATCTGATAGTACATATGATTATTATTCATAATAGTAATACGTAAAGAATATGTACAATATTATCTGGCTAGTTGTTATGATTGTTAATATGACTATTGTTATAATTATTGCAGCAAACCTGTATCAAGACACAACGTTAATCGCTTCTCAAGTGAGCCCAGAAGTTGCATGTACAAGCCATGACAAGCCAACAATGCGTTCCACCGTAAGTTTTTCATATGTATACGTACTTTCAACAGATATGCACAAGTCAGAAATGAAACGGGCACTCTATGGCACGCAGAATGATACTTGTTGACATTTCATTGCCAAGGGACGTAATACGTGTACGGGAAAATAGGACAAACAGAGATAACTTAGATTTTTACGCGATCTGATAGTACATATGATTATTATTCATAATAGTAATACGTAAAGAATATGTACAATATTATCTGGCTAGTTGTTATGATTGTTAATATGACTATTGTTATAATTATTGCAGCAAACCTGTATCAAGACACAACGTTAATCGCTTCTCAAGTGAGCCCAGAAGTTGCATGTACAAGCCATGACAAGCCAACATTGCGTTCCACCGTAAGTTTATCATATGTATACGTACTTTCAACAGATATGCACAAGTCAGAAATGAAACGGGCACTCTATGGCACGCAGAATGATACTTGTTGACATTTCATTGCCAAGGGACGTAATACGTGTACGGGAAAATAGGACAAACAGAGATAACTTAGATTTTTACGCGATCTGATAGTACATATGATTATTATTTATAATAGTAATACGTATAGAATATGTACAATATTATCTGGCTTGTTGTTATGATTGTTAATATGACTATTGTTATAATTATTGCAGCAAACCTGTATCAAGACACAACGTTAATCGCTTCTCAAGTGAGCCCAGAAGTTGCATGTACAAGCCATGACAAGCCAACAATGCGTTCCACCGTAAGTTTTTCATATGTATACGTACTTTCAACAGATATGCACAAGTCAGAAATGAAACGGACACTCTATGGCACGCAGAATGATACTTGTTGACATTTCATTGCCAAGGGACGTAATACGTGTACGGGAAAATAGGACAAACAGAGATAACTTAGATTTTTACGCGATCTGATAGTACATATGATTATTATTCATAATAGTAATACGTATAGAATATGTACAATATTATCTGGCTTGTTGTTATGATTGTTAATATGACTATTGTTATAATTATTGCAGCAAACCTGTATCAAGACACAACGTTAATCGCTTCTCAATTGAGCCCAGAAGTTGCATGTACACGCCATGACAAGCCAACAATGCGTTCCACCGTAAGTTTTTCATATGTATACGTATTTTCAACAGATATGCACAAGTCAGAAATGAAACGGGCACTCTATGGCACGCAGAATGATACTTGTTGACATTTCATTGCCAAGGGACGTAATACGTGTACGGGAAAATAGGACAAACAGAGATAACTTAGATTTTTACGCGATCTGATAGTACATATGATTATTATTCATAATAGTAATACGTAAAGAATATGTACAATATTATCTGGCTAGTTGTTATGATTGTTAATATGACTATTGTTATAATTATTGCAGCAAACCAGTATCAAGACACAACGTTAATCGCTTCTCAAGTGAGCCCAGAAGTTGCATGTACAAGCCATGACAAGCCAACAATGCGTTCCACCGTAAGTTTTTCATATGTATACGTACTTTCAACAGATATGCACAAGTCAGAAATGAAACGGGCACTCTATGGCACGCAGAATGATACTTGTTGACATTTCATTGCCAAGGGACGTAATACGTGTACGGGAAAATAGGACAAACAGAGATAACTTAGATTTTTACGCGATCTGATAGTACATATGATTATTATTCATAATAGTAATACGTAAAGAATATGTACAATATTATCTGGCTAGTTGTAATGATTGTTAATATGACTATTGTTATAATTATTGCAGCAAACCAGTATCAAGACACAACGTTAATCGCTTCTCAAGTGAGCCCAGAAGTTGCATGTACAAGCCATGACAAGCCAACAATGCGTTCCACCGTAAGTTTTTCATATGTATACGTACTTTCAACAGATATGCACAAGTCAGAAATGAAACGGGCACTCTATGGCACGCAGAATGATACTTGTTGACATTTCATTGCCAAGGGACGTAATACGTGTACGGGAAAATAGGACAAACAGAGATAACTTAGATTTATACGCGATCTGATAGTACATATGATTATTATTCATAATAGTAATACGTATAGAATATGTACAATATTATCTGGCTTGTTGTTATGATTGTTAATATGACTATTGTTATAATTATTGCAGCAAACCTGTATCAAGACACAACGTTAATCGCTTTTCAAGTGAGCCCAGAAGTTGCATGTACAAGCCATGACAAGCCAACAATGCGTTCCACCGTAAGTTTTTCATATGTATACGCACTTTCAACAGATATGCACACATCAGAAATGAAACGTGCACTCTATGGCACGCAGAATGATACTTGTTGACATTTCATTGCCAAGGGACGTAATACGTGTACGGGAAAATAGGACAAACAGAGATAACTTAGATTTTTACGCGATCTGATAGTACATATGATTATTATTCATAATAGTAATACGTAAAGAATATGTACAATATTATCTGGCTTGTTGTTATGATTGTTAATATGACTATTGTTATAATTATTGCAGCAAACCTGTATCAAGACACAACGTTAATCGCTTCTCAAGTGAGCCCAGAAGTTGCATGTACAAGCCATGACAAGCCAACAATGCGTTCCACCGTAAGTTTTTCATATGTATACGTACTTTCAACAGATATGCACAAGTCAGAAATGAAACGGGCACTCTATGGCACGCAGAATGATACTTGTTGACATTTCATTGCCAAGGGACGTAATACGTGTACGGGAAAATAGGACAAACAGAGATAACTTAGATTTTTACGCGATCTGATAGTACATATGATTATTATTTATAATAGTAATACGTATAGAATATGTACAATATTATCTGGCTTGTTGTTATGATTGTTAATATGACTATTGTTATAATTATTGCAGCAAACCTGTATCAAGACACAACGTTAATCGCTTCTCAAGTGAGCCCAGAAGTTGCATGTACAAGCCATGACAAGCCAACATTGCGTTCCACCGTAAGTTTTTCATATGTATACGTACTTTGAACAGATATGCACAAGTCAGAAATGAAACGGGCACTCTATGGCACGCAGAATGATACTTGTTGACATTTCATTGCCAAGGGACGTAATACGTGTACGGGAAAATAGGACAAACAGAGATAACTTAGATTTTTACGCGATCTGATAGTACATATGATTATTATTCATAATAGTAATACGTATAGAATATGTACAATATTATCTGGCTTGTTGTTATGATTGTTAATATGACTATTGTTATAATTATTGCAGCAAACCTGTATCAAGACACAACGTTAATCGCTTCTCAAGTGAGCCCAGAAGTTGCATGTACAAGCCATGACAAGCCAACAATGCGTTCCACCGTAAGTTTTTCATATGTATACGTACTTTCAACAGATATGCACAAGTCAGAAATGAAACGGGCACTCTATGGCACGCAGAATGATACTTGTTGACATTTCATTGCCAAGGGACGTAATACGTGTACGGGAAAATAGGACAAACAGAGATAACTTAGATTTTCACGCGATCTGATAGTACATATGATTATTATTCATAATAGTAATACGTATAGAATATGTACAATATTATCTGGCTTGTTGTTATGATTGTTAATATGACTATTGTTATAATTATTGCAGCAAACCTGTATCAAGACACAACGTTAATCGCTTCTCAAGTGAGCCCAGAAGTTGCATGTACACGCCATGACAAGCCAACAATGCGTTCCACCGTAAGTTTTTCATATGTATACGTACTTTCAACAGATATGCACAAGTCAGAAATGAAACGGGCACTCTATGGCACGCAGAATGATACTTGTTGACATTTCATTGCCAAGGGACGTAATACGTGTACGGGAAAATAGGACAAACAGAGATAACTTAGATTTTTACGCGATCTGATAGTACATATGATTATTATTCATAATAGTAATACGTAAAGAATATGTACAATATTATCTGGCTAGTTGTTATGATTGTTAATATGACTATTGTTATAATTATTGCAGCAAACCTGTATCAAGACACAACGTTAATCGCTTCTCAAGTGAGCCCAGAAGTTGCATGTACAAGCCATGACAAGCCAACAATGCGTTCCACCGTAAGTTTTTCATATGTATACGTACTTTCAACAGATATGCACAAGTCAGAAATGAAACGGGCACTCTATGGCACGCAGAATGATACTTGTTGACATTTCATTGCCAAGGGACGTAATACGTGTACGGGAAAATAGGACAAACAGAGATAACTTAGATTTTTACGCGATCTGATAGTACATATGATTATTATTTATAATAGTAATACGTATAGAATATGTACAATATTATCTGGCTTGTTGTTATGATTGTTAATATGACTATTGTTATAATTATTGCAGCAAACCTGTATCAAGACACAACGTTAATCGCTTCTCAAGTGAGCCCAGAAGTTGCATGTACAAGCCATGACAAGCCAACATTGCGTTCCACCGTAAGTTTTTCATATGTATACGTACTTTCAACAGATATGCACAAGTCAGAAATGAAACGGGCACTCTATGGCACGCATAATGATACTTGTTGACATTTCATTGCCAAGGGACGTAATACGTGTACGGGAAAATAGGACAAACAGAGATAACTTAGATTTTTACGCGATCTGATAGTACATATGATTATTATTCATAATAGTAATACGTATAGAATATGTACAATATTATCTGGCTTGTTGTTATGATTGTTAATATGACTATTGTTATAATTATTGCAGCAAACCTGTATCAAGACACAACGTTAATCGCTTCTCAAGTGAGCCCAGAAGTTGCATGTACAAGCCATGACAAGCCAACAATGCGTTCCACCGTAAGTTTTTCATATGTATACGTACTTTCAACAGATATGCACAAGTCAGAAATGAAACGGGCACTCTATGGCACGCAGAATGATACTTGTTGACATTTCATTGCCAAGGGACGTAATACGTGTACGGGAAAATAGGACAAACAGAGATAACTTAGATTTTTACGCGATCTGATAGTACATATGATTATTATTCATAATAGTAATACGTAAAGAATATGTACAATATTATCTGGCTAGTTGTTATGATTGTTAATATGACTATTGTTATAATTATTGCAGCAAACCTGTATCAAGACACAACGTTAATCGCTTCTCAAGTGAGCCCAGAAGTTGCATGTACAAGCCATGACAAGCCAACAATGCGTTCCACCGTAAGTTTTTCATATGTATACGTACTTTCAACAGATATGCACAAGTCAGAAATGAAACGGGCACTCTATGGCACGCAGAATGATACTTGTTGACATTTCATTGCCAAGGGACGTAATACGTGTACGGGAAAATAGGACAAACAGAGATAACTTAGATTTTTACGCGATCTGATAGTACATATGATTATTATTCATAATAGTAATACGTAAAGAATATGTACAATATTATCTGGCTAGTTGTTATGATTGTTAATATGACTATTGTTATAATTATTGCAGCAAACCTGTATCAAGACACAACGTTAATCGCTTCTCAAGTGAGCCCAGAAGTTGCATGTACAAGCCATGACAAGCCAACATTGCGTTCCACCGTAAGTTTATCATATGTATACGTACTTTCAACAGATATGCACAAGTCAGAAATGAAACGGGCACTCTATGGCACGCAGAATGATACTTGTTGACATTTCATTGCCAAGGGACGTAATACGTGTACGGGAAAATAGGACAAACAGAGATAACTTAGATTTTTACGCGATCTGATAGTACATATGATTATTATTCATAATAGTAATACGTATAGAATATGTACAATATTATCTGGCTTGTTGTTATGATTGTTAATATGACTATTGTTATAATTATTGCAGCAAACCTGTATCAAGACACAACGTTAATCGCTTCTCAAGTGAGCCCAGAAGTTGCATGTACAAGCCATGACAAGCCAACAATGCGTTCCACCGTAAGTTTTTCATATGTATACGTACTTTCAACAGATATGCACAAGTCAGAAATGAAACGGGCACTCTATGGCACGCAGAATGATACTTGTTGACATTTCATTGCCAAGGGACGTAATACGTGTACGGGAAAATAGGACAAACAGAGATAACTTAGATTTTTACGCGATCTGATAGTACATATGATTATTATTCATAATAGTAATACGTAAAGAATATGTACAATATTATCTGGCTAGTTGTTATGATTGTTAATATGACTATTGTTATAATTATTGCAGCAAACCTGTATCAAGACACAACGTTAATCGCTTCTCAAGTGAGCCCAGAAGTTGCATGTACAAGCCATGACAAGCCAACAATGCGTTCCACCGTAAGTTTTTCATATGTATACGTACTTTCAACAGATATGCACAAGTCAGAAATGAAACGGGCACTCTATGGCACGCAGAATGATACTTGTTGACATTTCATTGCCAAGGGACGTAATACGTGTACGGGAAAATAGGACAAACAGAGATAACTTAGATTTTTACGCGATCTGATAGTACATATGATTATTATTCATAATAGTAATACGTAAAGAATATGTACAATATTATCTGGCTAGTTGTTATGATTGTTAATATGACTATTGTTATAATTATTGCAGCAAACCTGTATCAAGACACAACGTTAATCGCTTCTCAAGTGAGCCCAGAAGTTGCATGTACAAGCCATGACAAGCCAACATTGCGTTCCACCGTAAGTTTATCATATGTATACGTACTTTCAACAGATATGCACAAGTCAGAAATGAAACGGGCACTCTATGGCACGCAGAATGATACTTGTTGACATTTCATTGCCAAGGGACGTAATACGTGTACGGGAAAATAGGACAAACAGAGATAACTTAGATTTTTACGCGATCTGATAGTACATATGATTATTATTCATAATAGTAATACGTATAGAATATGTACAATATTATCTGGCTTGTTGTTATGATTGTTAATATGACTATTGTTATAATTATTGCAGCAAACCTGTATCAAGACACAACGTTAATCGCTTCTCAAGTGAGCCCAGAAGTTGCATGTACAAGCCATGACAAGCCAACAATGCGTTCCACCGTAAGTTTTTCATATGTATACGTACTTTCAACAGATATGCACAAGTCAGAAATGAAACGGGCACTCTATGGCACGCAGAATGATACTTGTTGACATTTCATTGCCAAGGGACGTAATACGTGTACGGGAAAATAGGACAAACAGAGATAACTTAGATTTTTACGCGATCTGATAGTACATATGATTATTATTTATAATAGTAATACGTATAGAATATGTACAATATTATCTGGCTTGTTGTTATGATTGTTAATATGACTATTGTTATAATTATTGCAGCAAACCTGTATCAAGACACAACGTTAATCGCTTCTCAAGTGAGCCCAGAAGTTGCATGTACAAGCCATGACAAGCCAACATTGCGTTCCACCGTAAGTTTTTCATATGTATACGTACTTTCAACAGATATGCACAAGTCAGAAATGAAACGGGCACTCTATGGCACGCAGAATGATACTTGTTGACATTTCATTGCCAAGGGACGTAATACGTGTACGGGAAAATAGGACAAACAGAGATAACTTAGATTTTTACGCGATCGGATAGTACATATGATTATTATTCATAATAGTAATACGTATAGAATATGTACAATATTATCTGGCTTGTTGTTATGATTGTTAATATGACTATTGTTATAATTATTGCAGCAAACCTGTATCAAGACACAACGTTAATCGCTTCTCAAGTGAGCCCAGAAGTTGCATGTACAAGCCATGACAAGCCAACAATGCGTTCCACCGTAAGTTTTTCATATGTATACGTACTTTCAACAGATATGCACAAGTCAGATATGAAACGGCCACTCTATGGCACGCAGAATGATACTTGTTGACATTTCATTGCCAAGGGACGTAATACGTGTACGGGAAAATAGGACAAACAGAGATAACTTAGATTTTTACGCGATCTGATAGTACATATGATTATTATTCATAATAGTAATACGTAAAGAATATGTACAATATTATCTGGCTAGTTGTTATGATTGTTAATATGACTATTGTTATAATTATTGCAGCAAACCTGTATCAAGACACAACGTTAATCGCTTCTCAAGTGAGCCCAGAAGTTGCATGTACAAGCCATGACAAGCCAACATTGCGTTCCACCGTAAGTTTATCATATGTATACGTACTTTCAACAGATATGCACAAGTCAGAAATGAAACGGGCACTCTATGGCACGCAGAATGATACTTGTTGACATTTCATTGCCAAGGGACGTAATACGTGTACGGGAAAATAGGACAAACAGAGATAACTTAGATTTTTACGCGATCTGATAGTACATATGATTATTATTCATAATAGTAATACGTATAGAATATGTACAATATTATCTGGCTTGTTGTTATGATTGTTAATATGACTATTGTTATAATTATTGCAGCAAACCTGTATCAAGACACAACGTTAATCGCTTCTCAAGTGAGCCCAGAAGTTGCATGTACAAGCCATGACAAGCCAACAATGCGTTCCACCGTAAGTTTTTCATATGTATACGTACTTTCAACAGATATGCACAAGTCAGAAATGAAACGGGCACTCTATGGCACGCAGAATGATACTTGTTGACATTTCATTGCCAAGGGACGTAATACGTGTACGGGAAAATAGGACAAACAGAGATAACTTAGATTTTTACGCGATCTGATAGTACATATGATTATTATTCATAATAGTAATACGTAAAGAATATGTACAATATTATCTGGCTAGTTGTTATGATTGTTAATATGACTATTGTTATAATTATTGCAGCAAACCTGTATCAAGACACAACGTTAATCGCTTCTCAAGTGAGCCCAGAAGTTGCATGTACAAGCCATGACAAGCCAACAATGCGTTCCACCGTAAGTTTTTCATATGTATACGTACTTTCAACAGATATGCACAAGTCAGAAATGAAACGGGCACTCTGGCACGCAGAATGATACTTGTTGACATTTCATTGCCAAGGGACGTAATACGTGTACGGGAAAATAGGACAAACAGAGATAACTTAGATTTTTACGCGATCTGATAGTACATATGATTATTATTTATAATAGTAATACGTATAGAATATGTACAATATTATCTGGCTTGTTGTTATGATTGTTAATATGACTATTGTTATAATTATTGCAGCAAACCTGTATCAAGACACAACGTTAATCGCTTCTCAAGTGAGCCCAGAAGTTGCATGTACAAGCCATGACAAGCCAACAATGCGTTCCACCGTAAGTTTTTCATATGTATACGTACTTTCAACAGATATGCACAAGTCAGAAATGAAACGGGCACTCTATGGCACGCAGAATGATACTTGTTGACATTTCATTGCCAAGGGACGTAATATGTGTACGAGAAAATAGGACAAACAGAGATAACTTAGATTTTTACGCGATCTGATAGTACATATGATTATTATTCATAATAGTAATACGTATAGAATATGTACAATATTATCTGGCTTGTTGTTATGATTGTTAATATGACTATTTTTTATAATTATTGCAGCAAACCTGTATCAAGACACAACGTTAATCGCTTCTCAAGTGAGCCAGAAGTTGCATGTACAAGCCATGACAAGCCAACAATGCGTTCCACCGTAAGTTTTTCATATGTATACGTACTTTCAACAGATATGCACAAGTCAGAAATGAAACGGGCACTCTATGGCACGCAGAATGATACTTGTTGACATTTCATTGCCAAGGGACGTAATACGTGTACGGGGAAAATAGACAAACAGAGATAACTTAGATTTTTACGCGATCTGATAGTACATATGATTATTATTCATAATAGTAATACGTATAGAATATGTACAATATTATCTGGCTTGTTGTTATGATGTTAATATGACTATTGTTATAATTATTGCAGCAAACCTGTATCAAGACACAACGTTAATCGCTTCTCAGTGAGCCCAGAAGTTGCATGTACAAGCCATGACAAGCCAACATTGCGTTCCACCGTAAGTTTATCATATGTATACGTACTTTCAACAGATATGCACAAGTCAGAAATGAAACGGGCACTCTATGGCACGCAGAATGATACTTGTTGACATTTCATTGCCAAGGGACGTAATACGTGTACGGGAAAATAGGACAAACAGAGATAACTTAGATTTTTACGCGATCTGATAGTACATATGATTATTATTCATAATAGTAATACGTATAGAATATGTACAATATTATCTGGCTTGTTGTTATGATTGTTAATATGACTATTGTTATAATTATTGCAGCAAACCTGTATCAAGACACAACGTTAATCGCTTCTCAAGTGAGCCCAGAAGTTGCATGTACAAGCCATGACAAGCCAACAATGCGTTCCACCGTAAGTTTTTCCATATGTATACGTACTTTCAACAGATATGCACAAGTCAGAAATGAAACGGGCACTCTATGGCACGCAGAATGATACTTGTTGACATTTCATTGCCAAGGGACGTCATACGTGTACGGGAAAATAGGACAAACAGAGATAACTTAGATTTTTACGCGATCTGATAGTACATATGATTATTATTATAATAGTAATACGTATAGAATATGTACAATATTATCTGGCTTGTTGTTATGATTGTTAATATGACTATTGTTATAATTATTGCAGCAAACCTGTATCAAGACACAACGTTAATCGCTTCTCAAGTGAGCCCAGAAGTTGCAAGTACAAGCCATGACAAGCCAACATTGCGTTCCACCGTAAGTTTATCATATGTATACGTACTTTCAACAGATATGCACAAGTCAGAAATGAAACGGGCACTCTATGGCACGCAGAATGATACTTGTTGACATTTCATTGCCAAGGGACGTAATACGTGTACGGGAAAATAGGACAAATAGAGATAACTTAGATTTTACGCGATCTGATAGTACATATGATTATTATTCATAATAGTAATACGTATAGAATATGTACAATATTATCTGGCTTGATGTTATGATTGTTAATATGACTATTGTTATAATTATTGCAGCAAACCTGTATCAAGACTCAACGTTAATCGCTTCTCAAGTGAGCCCAGAAGTTGCATGTACAAGCCATGACAAGCCAACATTGCGTTCCACCGTAAGTTTATCATATGTATACGTACTTTCAACAGATATGCACAAGTCAGAAATGAAACGGGCACTCTATGGCACGCAGAATGATACTTGTTGACATTTCATTGACAAGGGACGTAATACGTGTACGGGAAAATAGGACAAACAGAGATAACTTAGATTTTTACGCGATCTGATAGTACATATGATTATTATTCATAATAGTAATACGTATAGAATATGTACAATATTATCTGGCTTGTTGTTATGATTGTTAATATGTACTATTGTTATAATTATTGCAGCAAACCTGTATCAAGACACAACGTTAATCGCTTCTCAGTGAGCCAGAAGTTGCATGTACAAGCCATGACAAGCCAACAATGCGTTCCACCGTAAGTTTTTCATATGTATACGTACTTTCAACAGATATGCACAAGTCAGAAATGAAACGGGCACTCTATGGCACGCAGAATGATACTTGTTGACATTTCATTGCCAAGGGACGTAATACGTGTACGGGAAAATAGGACAAACAGAGATAACTTAGATTTTTACGCGATCTGATAGTACATATGATTATTATTTATAATAGTAATACGTATAGAATATGTACAATATTATCTGGCTTTGTTGTTATGATTGTTAATATGACTATTGTTATAATTATTGCAGCAAACCTGTATCAAGACACAACGTTAATCGCTTCTCAAGTGAGCCCAGAAGTTGCATGTACAAGCCATGACAAGCCAACATTGCGTTCCACCGTAAGTTTATCATATGTATACGTACTTTCAACAGATATGCACAAGTCAGAAATGAAACGGGCACTCTATGGCACGCAGAATGATACTTGTTGACATTTCATTGCCAAGGGACGTAATACGTGTACGGGAAAATAGGACAAACAGAGATAACTTAGATTTTTACGCGATCTGATAGTACATATGATTATTATTCATAATAGTAATACGTATAGAATATGTACAATATTATCTGGCTTGTTGTTATGATTGTTAATATGACTATTGTTATAATTATTGCAGCAAACCTGTATCCAAGACACAACGTTAATCGCTTCTCAAGTGAGCCCAGAAGTTGCATGTACAAGCCATGACAAGCCAACATTGCGTTCCACCGTAAGTTTATCATATGTATACGTACTTTCAACAGATATGCACAAGTCAGAAATGAAACGGGCACTCTATGGCACGCAGAATGATACTTGTGACATTTCATTGACAAGGGACGTAATACGTGTATGGGAAAATAGGATAAACAGAGATAACTTAGATTTTTACGCGATCTGATAGTACATATGATTATTATTCATAATAGTAATACGTATAGAATATGTACAATATTATCTGGCTTGTTGTATGATTGTTAATATGACTATTGTTATAATTATTGCAGCAAACCTGTATCAAGACACAACGTTAATCGCTTCTCAGTGAGCCCAGAAGTTGCATGTACAAGCCATGACAAGCCAACAATGCGTTCCACCGTAAGTTTTTCATATGTATACGCTCTTTCAACAGATATGCACACATCAGAAATGAAACGGGCACTCTATGGCACGCAGAATGATACTTGTTGACATTTCATTGCAAGGGACGTAATACGTGTACGGGAAAATAGGACAAACAGAGATAACTTAGATTTTTACGCGATCTGATAGTACATATGATTATTATTCATAAGAGTAATACGTATAGAATATGTACAATATTATCTGGCTTGTTGTTATGATTCGTTAATATGACTATTGTTATAATTATTGCAGCAAACCTGTATCAAGACACAACGTTAATCGCTTCTCAAGTGAGCCCAGAAGTTGCATGTACAAGCCATGACAAGCCAACAATGCGTTCCACCGTAAGTTTTTCATATGTTACGTACTTTCAACAGATATGCACAAGTCAGAAATGAACGTGCACTCTATGGCACGCAGAATGATACTTGTTGACATTTCATTGCCAAGGGACGTAATACGTGTATGGGAAAATAGGACAAACAGAGATAACTTAGATTTTTACGCGATCTGATAGTACATATGATTATTATTCATAATAGTAATACGTATAGAATATGTACAATATTATCTGGCTTGTTGTTATGATTGTTAATATGACTATTGTTATAATTATTGCAGCAAACCTGTATCAAGACACAACGTTAATCGCTTTCAAGTGAGCCCAGAAGTTGGCATGTACAAGCCATGACAAGCCAACAATGCGTTCCACCGTAGTTTTTCATATGTATACGCACTTTCAACAGATATGCACACATCAGAAATGAAACGTGCACTCTATGGCACGCAGAATGATACTTGTTGACATTTCATTGCCAAGGGACGTAATACGTGTACGGGAAAATAGGACAAACAGAGATAACTTAGATTTTTACGCGATCTGTTAGTACATATGATTATTATTCATAATAGTAATACGTATAGAATATGTACAATATTATCTGGCTTGTTGTTATGATTGTTAATATGACTATTGTTATAATTATTGCAGCAAACCTGTATCAAGACACAACGTTAATCGTTTTTCAAGTGAGCCCAGAAGTTGCAATGTACAAGCCATGACAAGCCAACAATGCGTTCCACCGTAAGTTTTTCATATGTATAACGCACTTTCAACAGATATGCACACATCAGAAATGAAACGTGCACTCTATGGCACGCAGAAATGATACTTGTTGACATTTCATTGCCAAGGGACGTAATACGTGTACGGGAAAATAGGACAAACAGAGATAACCTTAGATTTTTACGGCGATCTGATAGTACATATGATTATTATTCATAATAATAATACGCATAGAATGTGTACAATATTATCTGGCTTGTTGTTATGATTGTTAATATGACTATTGTTATAATTAGTGCAGCAAACCTGTATCAAGACACAACGTTAATCGCTTTTCAAGTGAGCCCAGAAGTTGCATGTACAAGCCATGACAAGCCAACAATGCGTTCCACGTAAGTTTTTCATATGTATTCGCACTTTCAACAGATATGCACACATCAGAAAAGAAACGTGCACTCTATGGCACGCAGAATGATACTTGTTGACATATCATTGCCAAGGGACGTAATACGTGTACGGGAAAATAGGACAAACAGAGATAACTTAGATTTTTACGCGATCTGATAGTACATATGATTATTATTCATAATAGTAATACGTAAAGAATATGTACAATATTATCTGGCTTGTTGTTATGATTGTTAATATGACTATTGTTATAATTATTGCAGCAAACCTGTATCAAGACACAACGTTAATCGCTTCTCAAGTGAGCCCAGAAGTTGCATGTACAAGCCATGACAAGCCAACAATGCGTTCCACCGTAAGTTTTTCATATGTATACGTACTTTCAACAGATATGCACAAGTCAGAAATGAAACGGGCACTCTATGGCACGCAGAATGATACTTGTTGACATTTCATTGCCAAGGGACGTAATACGTGTACGGGAAAATAGGACAAACAGAGATAACTTAGATTTTTACGCGATCTGATAGTACATATGATTATTATTCATAATAGTAATACGTAAAGAATATGTACAATATTATCTGGCTAGTTGTTATGATTGTTAATATGACTATTGTTATAATTATTGCAGCAAACCTGTATCAAGACACAACGTTAATCGCTTCTCAAGTGAGCCCAGAAGTTGCATGTACAAGCCATGACAAGCCAACAATGCGTTCCACCGTAAGTTTTTCATATGTATACGTACTTTCAACAGATATGCACAAGTCAGAAATGAAACGGGCACTCTATGGCACGCAGAAAGATACTTGTTGACATTTCATTGCCAAGGGACGTAATATGTGTACGAGAAAATAGGACAAACAGAGATAACCTTAGATTTTTACGCGATCTGATAGTACATATGATTATTATTCATAATAGTAATACGTATAGAATATGTACAATATTATCTGGCTTGTTGTTATGATTGTTAATATGACTATTGTTATAATTATTGCAGCAAACCTGTATCAAGACACAACGTTAATCGCTTTTCAAGTGAGCCCAGAAGTTGCATGTACAAGCCATGACAAGCCAACAATGCGTTCCACCGTAAGTTTTTCATATGTATACGTACTTTCAACAGATATGCACAAGTCAGAAATGAAACGGGCACTCTATGGCACGCAGAATGATACTTGTTGACATTTCATTGCCAAGGGACGTATACGTGTACGGGAAAATAGGACAAACAGAGATAACTTAGATTTTTACGCGATCTGATAGTACATATGATTATTATTCATAATAGTAATATGTAAAGAATATGTACAATATTATCTGGCTTGTTGTTATGATTGTTAATACGACTATTGTAATAATTATTGCAGCAAACCTGTATCAAGACACAACGTTAATCGCTTTTCAAGTGAGCCAGAAGTTGCATGTACAAGCCATGACAAGCCAACAATGCGTTCCACCGTAAGTTTTTCATATGTATACGCACTTTCAACAGATATGCACACATCAGAAATGAAACGTGCACTCTATGGCACGCAGAATGATACTTGTTGACATTGCATTGCCAAGGGACGTAATACTTGTACGGGAAAATAGGACAAACAGAGATAACTTAGATTTTTACGCGATCTGATAGTACATATGATTAATTATTCATATAGTAATACGTATAGAATATGTACAATATTATCTGGCTTGTTGTTATGATTGTTAATATGACTATTGTTATAATTATTGCAGCAAACCTGTATCAAGACACAACGTTAATCGCTTCTCAAGTGAGCCCAGAAGTTGCATGTACAAGCCATGACAAGCCAACAATGCGTTCCACCGTAAGTTTTTAATATGTATACGTACTTTCAACAGATATGCACAAGTCAGAAATGAAACGGGCACTCTATGGCACGCAGAATGATACTTGTTGACATTTCATTGCCAAGGGACGTAATACGTGTACGGAAAATAGGACAAACAGAGATAACTTAGATTTTTACGCGATCTGATAGTACATATTGATTATTATTCATAATAGTAATACGTATAGAATATGTACAATATTATCTGGCTTGTTGTTATGATTGTTAATTATGACTATTGTTATAATTATTGCAGCAAACCTGTATCAAGACACAACGTTAATCGCTTTTCAAGTGAGCCCAGAAGTTGCATGTACAAGCCATGACAAGCCAACAATGCGTTCCACCGTAAGTTTTTCATATGTATACGCACTTTCAACAGATATGCACAACATCAGAAATGAAACGTGCACTCTATGGCACGCAGAATGATACTTGTTGACATTTCATTGCCAAGGGACGTAATACGTGTACGGGAAAATAGGACAAACAGAGATATCTTAGATTTTTACGCCGATCTGATAGTACATATGATTATTATTCATAATAGTAATACGTATAGAATATGTACAATATTATCTGGCTTGTTGTTATGATTGTTAATATGACTATTGTTATAATTATTGCAGCAAACCTGTATCAAGACACAACGTTAATCGCTTTTCAAGTGAGCCCAGAAGTTGCATGTACAAGCCATGACAAGCCAACAATGCGTTCCACCGTAAGTTTTCATATGTATACGCACTTTCAACAGATATGCACACATCAGAAATGAAACGTGCACTCTATGGCACGCAGAATGATACTTGTTGACATTTCATTGCCAAGGGACGTAATACGTGTACGGGAAAATAGGACAAACAGAGATACCTATATTTTTACGCGATCTGATAGTACATATGATTATTATTCATAATAGTAATACGTAAAGAATATGTACAATATTATCTGGCTTGTTGTTATGATTGTTAATATGACTTTTGTTATAATTATTGCAGCAAACCTGTATCAAAGACACAACGTTAATCGCTTCTCAAGTGAGCCAGAAGTTGCATGTACAAGCCATGACAAGCCAACAATGCGTTCCACCGTAAGTTTTTCATATGTATACGTACTTTCAACAGATATGCACAAGTCAGAAATGAAACGGGCACTCTATGGCACGCAGAATGATACTTGTGACATTTCATTGCCAAGGGACGTAATATGTGTACGAGAAAATAGGACAAACAGAGAATAACTTAGATTTTTACGCGATCTGATAGTACATATGATTATTATTCATAATAGTAATACGTATAGAATATGTACAATATTATCTGGCTTGTTGTTATGATTGTTAATATGACTATTGTTATAATTATTGCAGCAAACCTGTATCAAGACACAACGTTAATCGCTTCTCGAGTGAGCCCAGAAGTTGCATGTACAAGCCATGACAAGCCAACAATGCGTTCCACCGTAAGTTTTTCATATGTATACGTACTTTCAACAGATATGCACCAGTCAGAAATGAAACGGGCACTCTATGGCACGCAGAATGATACTTGTTGACATTTCATTGCCAAGGGACGTAATACGTGTACGGGGAAAAAGGACAAACAGAGATAACTTAGATTTTTACGCGATCTGATAGTACATATGATTATTATTCATAATAGTAATACGTATAGAATATGTACAATATTATCTGGCTTGTTGTTATGATTGTTAATATGACTATTGTTATAACTATTGCAGCAAACCTGTATCAAGACACAACGTTAATCGCTTCTCAAGTGAGCCCAGAAGTTGCATGTACAAGCCATGACAAGCCAACAATGCGTTCCACCGTAAGTTTTTCATATGTATACGCACTTTCAACAGATATGCACACATCAGAAATGAAACGGGCACTCTATGGCACGCAGAATGATACTTGTTGACATTTCATTGCCAAGGGACGTAATACGTGTACGGGAAAATAGGAGAAACAGAGATCACTTAGATTTTTACGCGATCTGATAGTACATATGATTATTATTCATAAGAGTAATACGTATAGAATATGTACAATATTATCTGGCTTGTTGTTATGATTGTTAATATGACTATTGTTATAATTATTGCAGCAAACCTGTATCAAGACACAACGTTAATCGCTTCTCAAGTGAGCCCAGAAGTTGCATGTACAAGCCATGACAAGCCAACAATGCGTTCCACCGTAAGTTTTTCATATGTATACGTACTTTCAACAGATATGCACAAGTCAGAAATGAAACGGGCACTCTATGGCACGCAGAATGATACTTGTTGACATTTCATTGCCAAGGGACGTAGTGTAATACGTGTACGGGAAAATAGGAGAAACAGAGATAACTTAGATTTTTACGCGATCTGATAGTACATATGATTATTATTCATAATAGTAATACGTATAGAATATGTACAATATTATCTGGCTTGTTGTTATGATTGTTAATATGACTATTGTTATAATTATTGCAGCAAACCTGTATCAAGACACAACGTTAATCGCTTTTCAAGTGAGCCCAGAAGTTGCATGTACAAGCCATGACAAGCCAACAATGCGTTCCACCGTAAGTTTTTCATATGTATACGTACTTTCAACAGATATGCACAAGTCAGAAATGAAACGGGCACTCTATGGCACGCAGAATGATACTTGTTGACATTTCATTGCCAAGGGACGTAATACGTGTACGGGAAAATAGGACAAACAGAGATAACTTAGATTTTTACGCGATCTGATAGTACATATGATTATTATTCATAATAGTAATACGTATAGAATATGTTCAATATTATCTGGCTTGTTGTTATGATTGTTAATATGACTATTGTTATAATTATTGCAGCAAACCTGTATCAAGACACAACGTTAATCGCTTTTCAAGTGAGCCCAGAAGTTGCATGTACAAGCCATGACAAGCCAACAATGCGTTCCACCGTAAGTTTTTCATATGTATACGCACTTTCAACAGATATGCACACATCAGAAATGAAACGTGCACTCTATGGCACGCAGAATGATACTTGTTGACATTTCATTGCCAAGGGACGTAATACGTGTACGGGAAAATAGGACAAACAGAGATAACTTAGATTTTTACGCGATCTGATAGTACATATGATTATTATTCATAATAGTAATACGTAAAAAATATGTACAATATTATCTGGCTAGTTGTTATGATTGTTAATATGACTATTGTTATAATTATTGCAGCAAACCTGTATCAAGACACAACGTTAATCGCTTCTCAAGTGAGCCCAGAAGTTGCATGTAAAAGCCATGACAAGCCAACAATGCGTTCCACCGTAAGTTTTTCATATGTATACGTACTTTCAACAGATATGCACAAGTCAGAAATGAAACGGGCACTCTATGGCACGCAGAATGATACTTGTTGACATTTCATTGCCAAGGGACGTAATATGTGTACGAGAAAATAGGACAAACAGAGATAACTTAGATTTTTACGCGATCTGATAGTACATATGATTATTATTCATAATAGTAATACGTATAGAATATGTACAATATTATCTGGCTTGTTGTTATGATTGTTAATATGACTATTGTTATAATTATTGCAGCAAACCTGTATCAAGACACAACGTTAATCGCTTTTCAAGTGAGCCCAGAAGTTGCATGTACAAGCCATGACAAGCCAACAATGCGTTCCACCGTAAGTTTTTCATATGTATACGCACTTTCAACAGATATGCACACATCAGAAATGAAACGGGCACTTTATGGCACGCAGAATGATACTTGTTGACATTTCATTGCCAAGGGACGTAATACGTGTACGGGAAAATAGGAGAAACAGAGATCACTTAGATTTTTACGCGATCTGATAGTACATATGATTATTATTCATAAGAGTAATACGTATAGAATATGTACAATATTATCTGGCTTGTTGTTATGATTGTTAATATGACTATTGTTATAATTATTGCAGCAAACCTGTATCAAGACACAACGTTAATCGCTTCTCAAGTGAGCCCAGAAGTTGCATGTACAAGCCATGACAAGCCAACAATGCGTTCCACCGTAAGTTTTTCATATGTATACGTACTTTCAACAGATATGCACAAGTCAGAAATGAAACGGGCACTCTATGGCACGCAGAATGATACTTGTTGACATTTCATTGCCAAGGGACGTAGTGTAATACGTGTACGGGAAAATAGGAGAAACAGAGATAACTTAGATTTTTACGCGATCTGATAGTACATATGATTATTATTCATAATAGTAATACGTATAGAATATGTACAATATTATCTGGCTTGTTGTTATGATTGTTAATATGACTATTGTTATAATTATTGCAGCAAACCTGTATCAAGACACAACGTTAATCGCTTTTCAAGTGAGCCCAGAAGTTGCATGTACAAGCCATGACAAGCCAACAATGCGTTCCACCGTAAGTTTTTCATATGTATACGCACTTTCAACAGATATGCACACATCAGAAATGAAACGGGCACTTTATGGCACGCAGAATGATACTTGTTGACATTTCATTGCCAAGGGACGTAATACGTGTACGGGAAAATAGGAGAAACAGAGATCACTTAGATTTTTACGCGATCTGATAGTACATATGATTATTATTCATAAGAGTAATACGTATAGAATATGTACAATATTATCTGGCCTGGCTTGTTGTTATGATTGTTAATATAGACTATTGTTTATAATTATGGCAGCAAACCTGACAAGACACACGTTATCGCTTCTCAAGTGAGCCAGAAGTTGCAACATACAAGCCATGACAAGCCATCAATGCGTTCCTCACTTCGTTAAGTTTTTTCATTTGTATACGTTCTTTCAACAGATATGCACAAGTTCAGAAATGAAACGGGCACTCTATGGCACGCAGAATGATACTTGTTGACATTTCATTGCCAAGGGACGTAGTGTAATACGTGTACGGAAAATAGGAGAAACAGAGATAACTTAGATTTTACGCGATCTGATAGTACATATGATTATTATTCATAATAGTAATACGTATAGAATATGTACAATATTATCTGGCTTGTTGTTATGATAGTTATATGACTATTGTTATAATTATTGCAGCAAACCTGTATCAAGACACACAACGTTAATCGCTTTTCAAGTGAGCCCAGAAGTTGCATGTACAAGCCATGACAGAGCAACAATGCGTTCCACCGTATGTTTTTCATATGTATACGTACTTTCAACAGATATGCACAAGTCAGAAATGAAACGGGCACTCTATGGCACGCAGAATGGATACTTGTTGACATTTCATTGCCGAGGGACGTAATACGTGTACGGGAAAATAGGACAAACAGAGATAACTTAGATTTTTACGCGATCTGATAGTACATATGATTATTATTCATAATAGTAATACGTATAGAATATGTTCATATTATCTGGCTTGTTGTTATGATTGTTAATATGACTATGTGTTATAATTATTGCAGCAAACCTGTATCAAGACACAACGTTAATCGCTTTTC
>JAWPHD010022460.1:0-25008 GCA_037043455.1 Cyrtodaria siliqua | reverse complement strand
TCCAAAACTCGAGTCTTTTCCGCGCGGTCCAGAAAGAGAGCAAAATTAATTAATTGGTGATTTACAAATGTAAGCTTCTTCGTTGATGTTTTTATACTTGATATAGGAAAATTTAAGTTATGAGTTCCACCCTAGCTGCCTTCCCAACTATCTCTCGGCGCCCATAGGGGAAAAGCACGTTTTTACCGTGGGGCTGCAGCCAGTATGTGGGCCCATTTACTTGGTATTGAGATAAGGTCAAAGAAGGTATGAAATGATCCATTGTGCTTATTTCTTTGCTAATTTTTTATTCTATCATTGTTTCCTAGCCGGCTATGTCCTTCCTAATCTCAGTCTGGTATATGCAATATCCATGCGCCTATCTTCGCTATATTGGATTACTTTAGTTGGGACATGGGAGTGCATTGTAATAAGTTGTGTGGTGGCATTTGACCGCTTGTCATTTTAGCTTTGATTATTGAGTATACTTCTTTAATGCTTAATGTTACGGGTATGGGGTCGCCTCTGCTTGCCCCCCTATTAGCCCAGTAGTCCGCCCTTTCATTCCTCTATATCTACGTGGCTGGGAATCCAAGTCATTTCTAAAAGTATGTCCGAGTTTGATTTGTTTTAAGATTGTATACGTTGGATCGGGTCTACTATTGTTAGTTCCATTAGCTATTGATTGCAATGAGCTCAGGTTGTCGCTTAATATAACCACTTTTTGGGGTTTGAGTTTTAGTATCCATGTGAGTGCTATTTGAATCGCTACTAGTTTGGTTGTACTGATAACCTGTGGTCTACTTTGTAACCTTTTTCAAAAATCAAAGTATTGTCGGTATATGCATATCCCGGATCCAGCTATTTCCTTCTCGGGATTTTTACTGCCGTCCGTGTATATTTTGACATAATCTTTATAGTTGCTGTCTATATGATCTTTAATTATATTGCGTGCTATCGCGGGATCTGTTTGTTTTTTATCAATTAAATGGGTGAGATCTAGGCACGGCTTTATGATTCTTATCAGCGTATCAGGAGTCCAATTATGTTGGTTGTCCTATGTGCCCCTGTGGCAATCCGGAGGGCTTTATTTTGTTTAACCTGTAGTTTACCTAGTAACCTGTCGGAGGCGTATGCTGTGTCTCCATAACTTATTTTACTTAATATTAGCGCCCCCCAGTCGGTGGTGTGGTGATAAGAATCAACCGACTGCTCGTTACTTAGCAGAGGTGTAGGACCCCCCCGAAATGTAACCCACCTGTTGACCGTGGGTGGCGACCCGTGTCGTTGGAGAAGGGAATCCTGGTGGTTGAGTGACGTGGAGATCTGGTAGTTATCGCCACGTTACAACACACTACTTTGGTCCGGACTTCAACTAGACGGGCGGTCAGATTAGCCCGATCTGATCAATCGGTTTGTCACTCCAGCTATACGGGATCCTAGCTTCTTGTTTAATTCAAATCTCCATCAATCCCTCTGGTTTAATATTTTGCTCCCTTTTATTTTGTCCTCTTTAAACATATTGTAGAAAGGATCCTTTATGGCGGTGGCGCTAGGGCTAATCATGTATTTCTGAGCGCTATATGTCTAGGCGGAACATAAGTGCGGCTCTTCGACTTTTTAGTTGAGGGGTTATGTCCGCTGGGTGGTATGGGGGGTCTGATGCGTTAGTTTTATATGAGTATACTCTTCACGTATTCTTGGCATTTGTTTGTCGGATATCCACAGCAAATGTCCCCTTGTTGGTCCCCGAGGTGGGTGAGAAGCGTGGAGAATGAATATCAATTGCCAATTATGGCACCAAAACACCTCATGCTTCTAAACGATCTCGAGAAGATTCAGAATCAGAATCTGATGAGGATATCTCTCATTTAAATTGGCCTCGATTCCTCAATATTATCTCTCTAGAGGATGACAAACCTATCACTAGACTATCTCCTTTTGCCATCTCCAAGGCTTTACTTGGCATCGCCGGTGAGCCAAGGAGTGTCAAAAAACTCAGTAATGGGAAACTTCTTGTTGAGTGCCAAAAAATCACACTCGAACAATCTCCTTTCTATTCAAACTTTTGTAAATATCCCTGTTGAGGTTATCCCTCACACTTCTCTCAATTCTTCAAAGGGTGTAGTACGCTCCAGGGAACTGGAGCACTGCACTCTTGAAGAAATGACCCAAAACCTGAAATCTCAAGGTGTGACTGAGGTAACGCGCATCAGTACGAGGCGGAGTGGCAAACTCACTACAAATACTTTTGTGCTTACTTTCAGCACACCAAATCTGCCAAAGACCATCAAAACTGTATCATTCTACCAGTTGACCCTTTCATTCCAAACCCTCTTCGATGTTTTAACTGTCAACTCTTTGGTCACCATAGAGAAAGATGCAAGCGAGCTGCTCCAGTCTGTGCCCTTTGCGGCCAGGAGGGTCAATGCGACTTCGCCAATTGTAAAAATTCCGCCTCTTGCGTTAACTGCAAGGGGACCCACGGATCTTTCTCTAGGGATTGTCCGAGGTGGAAGCACGAGAAGGAAATACAGAAAGTTAAAATTGAAAAGAACATTTCCTTTCCTGAAGCTAGGAAACTTGTTGAAGGTCTAACTCCATCCACTCCATCTGGCAAATCATATGCCGATGCGAGTAAGGTTGAGAAACCAGCTACCAGGTCTATCGCGGTGCAGACCGCGATAACCTGGCCAATAGACTCCAACGGGTTTGCTACTATTCCCACCTCTGTTCAGGAATCCTCTAAAACATCTTCAGCCTCTCAAACTGCAGTCCTCTTAAATAAGCCTCCTGTTGCTCCCAAACCTCCTGTGGCTTCCAAGCCTAACAATCCTTCAACTATATCCTCAACAACTCCTACACCTACTGCATCTACTTCATCTTTTCCGAAATCAACGGACTCTGGTGCAACCAAGAGTCCACCAAAGCCGACGAACTCTTCCAAAGCTTCGTCAAATCCGACGAAGCCTCCCAAGAGTTCGTCACCAATCAGAACTGCTGCCACGGACGTGACAGCAAGGAAAAAGAAAACTCCCGGGTTAGGGAAGCAGTCAAAAGGATCTGATGAAACGATTGAACTGCACAACGGGATTTGGAGACTTGGAGATGGATGTTGATGATCCAGCAAATCTGGAACTCCCAAAGTCTCCAAAGTCTACCAAACCCAACGGCCGTAAGCCCGTACTTCCGCCTTAGTGACGACAAAATCAAATAAGGTCATTCAATGGAACTGCCGAGGTTTAAAGCCTAATTACGATGAAATCAGCTTACTTTTAAATAAACACAACCCTGTTGCATTTTGTCTTCAAGAAACTTTCTTGAAGAATAGTGATAAAATAGCTTTTAAAAACTATTCATTGTATAACTGTATTTGTGATACAGGTGACAAAGCTTCTGGAGGAGTTTCGATTCTTGTGAATCGAACATTCCTCACAGAACTGTTGCGTTGAAAACTGGTCTGCAAGCTGTTGCAGTCAGTGTTACGATGCACAGAGTTATAACAATATGCTCCTTATATTTACCGCCCAGTTCTTCACTAGACCTTAAAGATCTAAATCACCTAGTTGCACAATTACCATCACCTTTTATACTCTTGGGTGATTTTAATGCACACAACTACATTTGGGGTTGTAAGGATATTAACGATAAAGGCAAGAAAGTTGAAGATTTCTTAGCCAAAAATAATTTGTGTCTTTTTAATGATAACAAATCACATACTTACTTACATCCAGCTACAGGCTCTCATTCATCCATTGATTTAACAATATGCGATCCAACGCTCTTGATGGATTTTTCGTGGAGTGTTGGTGACGACCTATGTGGAAGTGACCACTTCCCCATACTTCTTGAAAATATCGGCCCTCCACTTCTCGAAAAAATGCAACGATGGAAACTTCGCAAAGCTGATTGGGATACGTTTCAATCTCTTTGTGAGGAACAGTTAAAGCCTTCCGTTTTCGAGGATGTCGAAGACGCAACTGCTCTTTTTACCAAAACCCTTCATGATATAGCTGATCAAACTATTCCAAAAACCTCGGCAAATCCATATGATAATGAGGATATTACTTCTGTCAAAGATATTAAGAACACTTTGGCAGAAACTTTTTCTAAAAACTCTTCTTCTGAAAATTGTCAACCAAATTTTTTAAAAAATAAGAAACTAAAAGAACAGAAGAAGCTGAATTTCAAGTCTAAAAATTTGGAGAAATACAATAAACTGTTCACTCTCAAAGAACTTCGAGAATCCCTTAAAAAGGCTCACGATACATCAGCTGGTCCTGATGATATCCATTATCAATTATTAAAACATTTGCCTGAAACCTGTCTCTCTACACTTCTTGATATATTTAATAAGGTTTGGGTGACCGGAAACTTCCCCGATTCTTGGCGGGAAGCAATCGTTATTCCAGTCCCCAAACCTGGAAAGGATCATACGGACCCAATAAATTATCGCCCTATTGCTTTAACGAGTTGTATATGTAAAACCATGGAACGAATGATTAATGAGAGACTCGTTTGTTACCTGGAATCCAACAAGCTGATAACAAAGTATCAAAGTGGATTCAGGCGCCAACGAGGCACAACAGACTGTATTTTTTGACTTGGAGAAAGCTTATGATACTGCATGGAAGTACGGTATTATGAATGATCTTCATGACCTTGGTCTAAGAGGTCGCTTGGCAATTTTTATAGAGAATTTCTTAGAGGACAGACAGTTTCGTGTCCGAATGGGTTCAACCCTCTCTGACATGCATGAGCAGGAGATGGGTGTGCCACAGGGCAGTATACTCTCTGTCACCCTTTTTAGTATAAAAATTAACAGTATAGTTAAATGCATCAATCCAGGTGTGGATTGCTCTCTATATGTTGACGACTTTGTTATATGTTATCGTGCAAAAAACATGAACACTATTGAGAGACAACTGCAACAATGTCTGAATAAACTTCAGACCTGGTCGGATGAAAATGGTTTTAAATTTTCTAAATCTAAAACTAATTGTATGCACTTTTGTCAGTTACGTAAACATCATGAAGACCCTCATCTAACACTGGATGGGTCACCAATACCAGTAGTAGATGAGGCAAAATTCCTTGGTCTTATTTTCGACCGTAAATTAACGTTTATACCACACCTTAAATACTTGAAGGCCAAATGCCTTAAAGCTCTTAATTTACTTAAAGTTGTTGCAAACACTAACTGGGGAGCAGATCGTAAAGTCCTTTTACAACTTTATAGATCTCTTATCAGATCCAAGCTGGACTACGGCTCAATAGTATATGGATCGACTCGCAAGTCGTACTTGCAGATGCTCGATCCTATACATAACCAAGGATTACGACTCGCCTTAGGTGCCTTTCGTACATCACCAGCCGAAAGTCTATATGTTGAAGCTAATGAACCATCACTGTCTCATAGACGGGACAAGTTAGCCCTTCAATATGCCATTAAATTAAAATCTAACCCTTCAAACCCAACTTTCGATAATGTCTTTAATCCTAGTTGTGAACCTCTTTTTGATCGAAAACCGAAGGCCATCCGACCATTTGGTCTTCGTATTAAACCAAAATTAAGAGACACTGAAATCGAACTAAATTTGATTGCCAAGTACAAAGTACCACAAATTCCACCGTGGACTTTGGAAACTCCAACAATTATTTTCGACCTTTGTAATAGTAACAAATCCAGTACAGACCCTACTGTCTTTCAAAGCAAATTTAATGAAATTAAATCGAAATACAGTAACTTTCAACATATATACACAGATGGTTCTAAAGATGGAGATAAGGTAGCTGCAGCAGCTGTTGTTCACAAACACAGCATAAAGAGCCGCCTGCCTGACAAGGCCTCTATCTTTTCAGCTGAACTTAAGGCAATTGAACTTGCCTCCATTTTGTAATCTTTTCTGATTCCCTTTCATCTCTTCAAGCACTGGGTAATATGAAACATGATAACCCAGTTGTGCTTCAACTTTTAGAAAAGTACAATTCTCTTATTGATAATGTTATTATTTTCTGCTGGCTTCCAAGCCATGTAGGAATACGTGGTAATGATAGAGCTGATAGTGCTGCCAAGGCAGCATTATATTTACATATATCTAATACCAAGTTACCTTATACTGATTTTAAAAGTTGTATTAACACATATATTCGTAACTCTTGGCAAACCGCTTGGGATTTGTCAGTTAACAATTCATCTCTTCAAGCACTGGGTAATATGAAACATGATAACCCAGTTGTGCTTCAACTTTTAGAAAAGTACAATTCTCTTATAATTGATAATGTTATTATTTTCTGCTGGCTTCCAAGCCATGTAGGAATACGTGGTAATGATAGAGCTGATAGTGCTGCCAAGGCAGCATTATATTTACATATATCTAATACCAAGTTACATTATACTGATTTTAAAAGTTGTATTAACACATATATTCGTAACTCTTGGCAAACCGCTTGGGATTTGTCAGTTAACAATAAACTCCATTCAATTAAACCGTTGCTCGGAGAGTGGCGTTCTTCTAGTAGATACATACGTCGAGAGGAAGTTGTCCAAGCCTGGTGCAGAATAGGGCATACACGTTATACTCATTCATATTTATTACAAGGTGAGCAATTACCAGCATGTATACCCTGCTTTGCACCGTTAACGGTCAAACACATATTGCTGGAATGTGTAGACTTTGATCCTATGCGTCAAAGGTACTACAATGTTAATACTATGACCGAGTTATTTAATACTATTGATTTTAGTCTAGTTTTAGATTTCCTTAAGGAAGTCCGACTATATAAATCATTATAATATGTTCTTGTATACAATTACTTTTTTATATACCCGTTTTCGGGCATTTGTTGATTTACATATATACTTTGTATTACCACCATATCATCCCTTATATTTTAATATTTTTATCTTTAAATGTTTGCATTATTTTTTAAATAATCCTTCATTTTATCATCATTCAATCAGTTTTTGCGCACAATATGACCTATTTATGTGTCGACGTGCCGTAAAACACCATTCATTCATTCATTAATATTAGCGCTTTGTATAGGTTGATTAAGGATGTTTTATCTGCACTGTACGTGCTGTTAGTTAGCATTCTAAGCAGGCGCATATCTTTATTGCATGTAACATGAATGATGTGTTTCTTCCATGTCAAGTGCTCTTCATAAAAGTATGGATCAACAAAGTGCTTTCCTTCTAGTCCATGTCCGCGCCAAAATGCAACGACCTGACCTTGACACTAACCTCGACCTTGACCTACGTAGCTAAGAAATTTGGCCTTCAAGAATTCTTTTTGAAGTAGGTCAGGCCAGGCCAGAAGAACAAGAAAGGTTAAGGTCGTCGTATTTATGATGAACCACATGGTGTTTATGACCACCTGCTTATATCATAATAGGATCTGTTTTTCTACCACACAATATATATATATATATATTTAATATGCGCATGAAATGTTACAATTACCCTTATATATATATCTGCTATGTACATGTCTGGATGTCTACGTGTATGTATGTATGTATGCATGCAAACCTTACAACTACTAGGATTTAATGGTTATCACCCAGTTTCTTTATGTATGTATGAAATCGCACAATTATCTATATATTATTTTTTTGTTAACAAAAGTCGATACCACGCCCACACCGTTTAACAAAAGTAACAATCTTATTCTAAATCAGAAATACCAAATATATAAGCAAGTAGATGTACAAGTAGAAACCATAAAAAAACTTAATCTTCGCAATTTTTACAAGATTTAGTGCTTATTTTCGGCTGACCACAGAAAACACAACACGGTTATACACCGCTTCGTCCCTGTCCACTCCTTCCGCAATAAGCTATTCAGGCGGTTCCGCGAGCGTTAGGATCGCGCACTATCTGGTTTATTCAACTGTGGTCCGGTATAACCGGGAGCCCGCCACTGGTAGCGTGGAAACAAGCTCCTACCAGTATCTTCGCTTTGGGACAGCACTGACCAACTGCTCGGATAATGCGGGTCGGCGTCATTTCGGGCACGGGATCAGCCACGTCATTGGTACCCAGTTGTATATAGACACAACCAGGTACCTCCAATAAACATGAAGCCCAAACAGGTGTCTCCGCTAAAGTCTTTATCTTCGCCCCGCCCGATGAGGATTTGAGGTCTTCGATTCCTCATTAGCCGACGAATATAACTGTGCCCAAGGAAATAGGTTAACATCGTGAAGTGTAATAAACCAAAAAGATCAAACACAGGTTATTAGACAATATATCGCATGCCCCAGCGATCCTCCCAATCAAAAAAGGTCAAAATAACAGTAATTAACCCAAAACCAGACATCAATCACTGGCCCATAGCGACCACACAGCATAGTATAAGATGGGGCACAAAACTTTAATATAAAGGAGAATAACTATGTAAATCAATAAATGAATATGTATCATAAAGAACCTATAATATAATGGTAGCCGTTTAGCTGATAAAGTATCTGTACGAGAGAGATAAGCTTGTACACCTTAATGTCGCTCTGAACCAAGTGCTCTCCATCCGTGTGTGTGTGTTGGTCTGAGGTTTAACGTCCCTCCACCAACAAACACGACAAGGTAGCCCTGCCGCGATTGTGGACGGTAGTAGTTGACGTGTGTTGGTTGATCTGGTGCTGCTGTGTAGTGTAGTCCTTTCAGTTGTCTGTATGTCGGTGCTGGTCGCTCTCGCTCTGTGGTTGTCGCTGTGGCGGTGAAGTGGGGGTCTGGAACGACGTCTAGGTGGTGCTGCCTACGCTTCTGGACGATCCCCTTTAGGGCCACAACCATCACAGTATGACCCCTGCGCCGCACACACCACACTCTCCGCCCCGTGTTCAAATTGACCCTTCTTGATATATTTAATAAGGTTTGGGTGACCGGGAATCTTCCCCGATTATTGGCGGGAAGCAATCGTTATTCCAGTCCCCAAACCTGGAAAGGATCATACGGACCCAATAAATGTTGACACCGTTTTCTACACATATTCAGGCATTAAACAGACCTCGACGTGTTCGTTGGCGGATGGACTATAAACCTTAGAACTACACACACACACACACGGGACGTGTTAGTTGGCGGACGGTCTCTAAACCTTAGAACAACACACACACACACTGTGTCTTCAAAGAAAGACTCGTCCGTCGGATGGGGGACGTAAACCGGGCGGTCCCGTGTATCGGTCTATCCTCCGAGCACGTTAAAGAACCATAGGAATCTATTCGATAATAAGAGTAGGGTTTGTTTGTACAGTGGATGTATACATTTCGGCCAAGCTTATTATGTTCACAACTCGTGCTATCAATCCTCGCACTAGCGGTTTCACACAATAGTAATTCTTCAGAAAATAAGTCTAAGGCCAGTAGGCAAAAATTATGTGTTTCAGACACTTGTATAATGGTTAACAATCATAATAACTATTACGTTAATCTCGATAATTCACGTTAATTATCTATTATACTCTGACGTCTCAAATTCGCTAAATATACATATTTTGCCAATTTACTTAAGACACTAGACCGGCTAGAAGTAAGTAACAATTTAAATTTTTGTAAATTTGGCCAGTGACAATAGTATTTAGGAAGACACTCAATTCTAATATCGCGAAAACTAAAACAAAATGATATTCATCTTTGATTACGTTCATTTGACAGAATACACATTTACGTTCAAATCTCTCTACATTTTTAAATCTACCTTCTTCTATAGCTAATTTATGGGCAGAACACCTTAGTTTTGTCAAAGAAATACGATGCCTTTCATTTGCAACACAGTTCAAGTACTTTTCAACTCCAATATTATCCGGAGCTTTATGAAATTCCCATATTTCAGCTCCATAATTTAAATTGGTAGGATCATACAATCGAATAATTTCATCTTTTCGCTTTTTTTCAAAGGAACAGTATCAAATAAAGAATTCAAAGAATAAGTAGCTCTAAGTGCTTGGTCTGCCAAGGCTTTTTGAGATTGATAACATTTTCCATTTGATGACATAGTAACACCTAAATAAGTGAATTATTTGACGTTATCTAGTTTTCTATTGTCATAGAATAAATCAACCTTATCCATTCTTGCGCCTAATTTACATACCATAGCTACAGTTTTACTATCATTTACAGTTACATTACATGCTTTACAATACTCATGTAGTTTATTTATCAAAATTTGTAGCCCGTTGACTGAATATGAAAAAAGTACAGCATCATCTGCAAATAACAAAAAAAATATCTGCATTTCATTGAGCGTGATCATATCTGCATCAATATCGTTTATATAAGATGACATGTCATTAATAAATATAATAAATAATAAAGGTGATAAAGTTTAAACTTGTTTGACACCCATGAAGCTATCAAAATAATCTTGTTAGTGGGAGTGATTTACTTAAAGTGACAGTGTTTGACTTGACGTGAGTATTTGACGGGCACAAACACAGCATAAAGAGCCGCCTGCCTGACAAGGCCTCTATCTTTTCAGCTGAACTTAAGGCAATTGAACTTGCCTTAAATTATATTCAGGAATCTGATGATGACCATTTCGTAATCTTTTCTGATTCCCTTTCATCTCTTCAAGCACTGGGTAATATGAAACATGATAACCCAGTTGTGCTTCAACTTTTAGAAAAATACAATTCTCTTATAATTGATAATGTTATTATTTTCTGCTGGCTTCCAAGCCATGTAGGAATACGTGGTAATGATAGAGCTGATAGTGCTGCTAAGGCAGCATTAGATTTACCTATATCTAATACCAAATTACCTTATACGGATTTTAAAAGTTGTATTAACACATATATTCGTAACTCTTGGCAAACCGCTTGGGATTTGTCCTTTAACAATAAACTCCATTCAATTAAACCGTTACTCGGAGAATGGCGTTCTTCTACTAGACCCATTCGTCGAGAGGAAGTTATACTAGCCCGGTGCAGGATAGGGCATACACGTTATACTCATTCATATTTATTACAATGTGTAGACTTTGATCCTATGCGTCAAAGGTACTACAATGTTAATACTATGAAAGAGTTATATGATACTGTAGATTTTAGTCTTGTTTTAGATTTCCTCAAAGAGATCAGACTATATAAATCATTGTAATGTGTTCTTATATATTTATACTTGTTTATATACCCGTTGACGGGCATTTGTTGATTTACATACAGACTTTATATTACACCTTATCATCCCTTATTTTTTAATAATTTTATCTTTATATATTTACATTAATTTTTAATTAATTCTTCATTTTCATCATTTTTTTTTGCGCACAATATGACCTATTTATGTGTCGACGTGCCGTAAAACACAATTCATTCATTCATTGACGTGTTAGTGAGAGCGTTTGACTTGATGTGAGAGTGTTGGGAGAGAGGGAGAGAGAATTGAATTGGGTTTTAAGGCGCACCAACACATGAAAGGTTATATTGCGCCTAACAGGCATGAACATGCCAGGCTCATCCTCCATGTACATCGAGATAAAATATGGAGAATGGGCCTAGGACCTTCTCACCCTGAACAGAGAGACATATTATAAAGATATTAACATTTTATATTTTTCAAAGCAAACGTACATAAAGACATGCACTCAGTTACAATTCCATGGTATCGATGGTACTAGCATGTTTAAAAGCTTCACTCAAATAATGTATCTGTTCATCATACACATAATATAATCCATATTTGATACATTCTGTAATAATTCAGCGACTCCGTGGTTGAGGGGTTAACGACGTTGCGTTGTAAACCTTATCACCCCTCACCACTGCGAGTCCGAATCCCACTGGGAGCTCAGCTTGTGAGAAAGTGTAGATTCTTACGGATGGCGGGAGGTATATATTATTGGTTCTACACAGGATTAAAATGGGGTGATTTTCCTCTACCTCAAAAACAATCGACCATCATATATGGCCTAAAAAGTGGCAAAAATGGCGAAAAATACCATTCAAACAAACAATCTGTAATAAAACCTTTTTACGCACATGCCGTTTATAAACCAACACGTGTGATCTTTTTTGATGTGTTTAAATGTAGTTTATATTCACACATCTTCTATTAATTCCAAATAAAAAGCACTTGTAATTATAACATATGTATTCTATAGCTTCGTTATATCCACCATGGCTGTAGAGAAAACGATTGCTATATGTGTGTTAATTGAACTGCACGTATATCCATGACTTGTGAATATTTTACCCTTTATTTACGTCTATATCTGTCCTGTAGGCCATCGAATGTGGTGGCCAAGTGGATAAGCAAGTTCAACTCTGAATCCGGATATCACGGATTAGAGCCGTACTGGCTTCTTCGGTGTGCCTAGGCAAGACACTTCCCCTAGCATTCTCCGCCGGACGGGAATCTAAACCGGGCAGTGCATTGTATCGGAGTTTATCCTCCGAGCACATTAAATAATTGAATTGGATTTTATAGTCGCACCAACAGCTAAGGTCCAATGGCGGAGGAAGACCCCAGGTTCCCCCCACACCCGGGTAATTTTCGTGCACGGGTGGGCATCTAGGTGGAACCACCGACGAACTGCAAGCCAGCTGGATAGCTTCCTCACATAAAGATTTCTAGGCCTATATGGGATCAAATCTACATCAGTGAGGGGCAAGTGATTTCAAGTCAAAGACTCTAACAACTTGGCCACGGACGCCCCAGCACAATAAAGAGTCATAGGAATATATTCGATAGTAAGAGTTGGACACATTTATTAAATCTCCTCTATTTAATTCCCCTGTTCCTATGGCTGCTCAAAACTACATAAACCATGTGTTAAATCTCACATTCGTATAATATAATTTTATCCACCTCGTTTAATAAATATAATATTAACCATGCACTCATGTAAGATCCACTATATATTAAAAAATATGTATATATGTGTGTAATGCGCCAAATATGGACGATTCCGGAATTGCTCTGCTCAAAGTAAGAATTCTTAAAATGCCCGGCCGGCATGATCAGGATTCTGAAAACCTGAGGTACAATTCCGGAATAGTCTGTTCGCAAAGTAGGATATTAGGCTGTGTGCGGTGTGAACATTGTCTTAAAACATTTCGTTCGTTGTGCTAGTACATACTGAAGTAATCGGTTTAACACCCTAATGGCAAGTGATACAACCATACAACTGCTGTTTCAGGTCACCTGAAACTTTATATTATTTGATGGTGTATATTTGTCCTTTTTTATGGGTCACGAACTCAAAATCTAGTCGGTCAATTTATCTTACCATGCGTGATATAATGGATCTTACATGAATGATGAGTGTCTGTTTAATATTGAATTTATTAAACACGTATGTGAGATTCTATTCATCACATAACTCCAAAAATGCCTCATTAGTATATAAATATCATATTCATGAGAGGGTGATAATAAGAATGTTCACTCTGAGGATATTATCGCCTGGGGCTTCCTATTATCCTCTCATAAAATTAATGATATTTATTTTATTTTATTATACGAAATCCTCTCAAAGCATTTGTTTTCTGGCTTTAGAAGGTCGCTAAATGATGAAACACTCCTTTTAACAGATCACTGTGTGCTAGTCGCATCCTTATAGCAGTACGGTCAAATCGTCATCGGAGATTTGGTTGGTTATCACACCAAACTATCACCCTGCGATTTCCTTCTCCCTGCAGTTCCATTATTGGTGCAATAAAATCAACAGTTAGTATATTGCAAAAACAATTTACTTTGCATTATTCTAAAAATTTACAATAATGATTGTAAAAAATGGAAGTTATGCAGAAAAACTAACGGGATGCCGCGAGTTTTAAATCATTATTGCCATGTGTCCCTTTAAACCGTTGAGTTCTTGTTAATCATAAAGCGTGACGCATGTCATGTTATAATTGTCTCTATTCCGGTAGATTCTTCCGGTTGATTATTATCTAGTTGATAAGTATTATATTATGTACATTTCATGGAAAAAGGAAATATACAGCAATTTATAATGTTAACGTCATATATACAACTTACATATTTTGAGAATCTATACAATTTAAACGGCTTTAATCAGCCAAGCCAAACCCCAAAACTGGAGCGTTGAATTAAAAGCATATACATTTAATCGGCATAAATTCATTATTATATGACCTGAACACCTGGATCGAGTTTGATAAACGGTCTTGCAGTGTAATTTTGCCGTTATTTGGCGGGTTGGTTTCTTTAACATCATACTTTATGTATAATGCAAACACTGTGTTGGCAATGGTGCTTTCTCGCTTATACGAGCATTTAAAGTATTGGTATTCCTTTTAGAAATGTTCAAATACATTTTTTGTATTAATCAAAATAAACTAAATGAGCGATACAAAACCAGAAGAAATTACACTGAACATATGAAATGAAGGACCCGAATAAGGTGTATCCTAACGACGGTCAAATCGCAACGCGTCGCAACGATCGCTGAGGTGATCTGCCTGACATCCATTTATAACTTGAGAATACCTGATAAGGCTTGTTTTAATTAATAATTATTGCTTTTTATTATAGAAAACAATGTTTCTTTGAACAATTCCTCGTCTTATATTGGTATTTCGTACCTTCTTGATATCTTTTTTTAAAACAAATTTAACCCAAAGTTTGATGTACCCGCTTTAAAGGCGATACACAGGGGAGCGGACTTGTTTTCGTTAGTTATTCATTTATTCGCTTTCCTTTTTTAAAAGTGAAATAGAATGGAGGCGATTTAGAAGAGTAATTTGGTGGCAATCCACATACAAAAGAATCACCACAACGTGCTTCAGTTCCACGTGCATTAAATGAGCCGCATGATACATCCGGTTTTATTATTATTGATGAACATGTTTTTTCTGGAAATCTTGACGATTAAGCTTGTTTTTGATGTTTTATCATAAATATAAATTCACATGTGGTTCATAGTGTTTGTGCATATTATTAAATGAAATAGTTTATTGTTCATACAAAAGGCCCATAAGTACACACTTTACAACATGGAAATAGTTTATTGTTCATACAAAAGGCCCATAAGTACACACTTTACAACATGGAAATAGTTTATTGTTCATACAAAAGGCCCATACGTACACACTTTACAACGTGGAAATAGTTTATTGTTCATACAAAAGGCCCATAAGTACACACTTTACAACATGGATACTCTATTCTCGATGGTAGTCAATTTTCACATAATATAAATATATATTTGTATAAATGACATAGTTCAAAATTGTGCAAAGAGATGCAATAACTCTTTATGGCAAGAGGAGGGATATGTGTATCAGAAGTAAACGTTTTATTTCTCTTTTTTAAACACTTATTAAATAAAAGTTTCATTAAATCACAAAATAAAATGTCGTATAGCCTTAAAGTTCTCCGGCCATGTTTTGTTTCATGGACTTGTTTATGTTTATTTAAATTGAAATCAATACGCAACAATAGATATTTACAATTCACACATTGCAAAAGCGAGAATAACATTTTATTTGTGGACGTAGAAAACTTTGAACAGGTAAATTAATCCACAGGTAAATGTATTTATTATATACCTAATAATAATACATACATGGTACCTTCATTTTCTTACAATGGAATACAACAACCTGTATCACTCTACAGGTTATCACTATGCTAATAAGAATAGAATTAGTATCACTATCTTACTAAAAATAGAACAGCATTTTTTCCAATGATTCATGCAAGTGTTACGCCACTATGCGCGAGAACGTCAAGACGACGTTACGTCATACAAACAAATCAAGTAGGTCAGACCAATGAACACCAACACCTTAAAACAACATACATTTTCCCGCTGCATAATATGCTTTATTGAATTTGTATGCAATATCAATGCAAATAGTTCTATATTAATGATGTGTAAGAGGTATATAATAAAAGGATCATTACTAGAGTAACGTGTTCTGGAAGTTTGTATCATCTCTCGTAGGTAAATGCCAGATCAGGATCACACGAGAGGCGGAGCCGTGATCCTTGATCTGGCATTTACCTACTCGAGGTGATATAAACTTCCAGAACACGTTACTCTAGTAAAAATCCTATTTTATCAATTATGTGGCAATAGTTGTGCAACTATATAAATCACATTTACCACATTTACCCGTGCAGTCGGGCAGTGGTAAAAGTAGTATGTACGTCATGCAAATAATACTTATTTTTACATACAACTTAGTAGCGGTTTTCAATATGTTTCTCTCCGGGACTATCAAGAAATGTGTTCATTATGACATGTGCTGTTTAAGAGTTAAATTTGTTAATTGATAATACTACAAAAAGGGTGGCCATTCAGGGGCGGATCCAGGATTTCAGCTTAGGGGGGGGCGTAATATTTTGGTCAATTTTCGGGTCCGTCTCTAGCGTCATAAAACGTTTGCGGTAGTGCATTTATAGGGTAAAAAAGTCCGTTTTCAAATAAAAAGATTTAACAATGTGTTAATTAAACCACTTATTAGCCATTATGCGTCGAGCGAGCGAGAAAACAATTTATACTGAGGGCGTCCATCTAAATTGTTTGATGTTTTATCTACAGTAATATGGACATACACGTATGAATAACAAAAGTCCGTTTTCAAATAAAAGAATTTAACAATGTGTTAATTAAACCACTCATTAGCCATTATGCGTCAAGCAAGCGAAGCGAGCGAGAATTTTTTTTATACTGAACAGAACAGAACAGAACAAATCTTTTATTATATACAATCTCAGGTAACATGGGTTACAACAAGAGAGAAAGGTACATTACATACATACAAATGGTACAACTAAACTGTATACAAGGATCAGTACATATGTTAAATATGAAGGGGGAAAGCATTATCAATGAAATACGTCTCATGTACGACGTTACTTGGCATTTTGTAAAAGAATTCTGACGAAGACACTTAGTTTTTTTTGGACTTTGACTGCGGGATGGGTTAAAAGCTCCTTGTATTTAATGACATTCGTGTGCTGATAGAAATAACGCGGTATGTAATGTTTGCGCATTTGATCAAAATGTGGACATTTTAATAAGTAGTGGAATTCGTCACCTATGTCGGAATCGCATAGTGTACAACGTCTGAGGTTATACGCAGTGTTAGTAAATCTGCCAGTTTCAACGGGGAACCTATGGTTAGTCGTACGGAATTTAAATAAATAAATATAATTGCTTCTTGGTAATTTAAGATATTTTTCGAATGCTAGGTCATCTTTAAAAAGGTTGTAGTTTTTCCCTTTCGACGAATTTTGTAAGTCTGATCTCCAAGATTGTGTAAACTGGTCAACTAGCGTTTGTTTAATTGAAAGGTGAATGCTACTATGTTGTAAATTATTGCGGTTTGTCCATATATCTGAATTGCCGGTTTTAATGAGAATGGATTTGATGTGTTTTAACCACTTATATTCGTAATTTTCAGTGTTATCCATTGATTTGTAGCAGAGGAAACTTAGCTTTGATTGGTTTCCAATGATAAGTTTGTTCCAGAATTTTATCATACGGGTTTGTATAGTTATAGCAATTGGATGTCTACCTAGTTCTGCATACAACATATACGAGGGAGTGCTTTTTTTGCTATTTGTAATTCTTTTCAAAAAATCTGTATGAATACGTTCTATGATGTCTAAATTTTCGAATCCCCAGACTTCGCAAGCATATGTTAAGATCGGTAATATTGTATGGTCAAATAATTTTAGTTGGAGATCTAAGGGGAGGTCTAAATTATTAATTCGTCTGTAAAGTAAAAACATTGCTTTTTTGGCTTGTTCAACAAGATGTTTTCGTGTATTAAGGAAGCTTCCAGAGCTAGAGAATATGACGCCTAGATATTTATACTTGTTTGTGAGTTCTATTTCATCTGGTCCGAGTTTAAATGAGAATCGCGCCGTATTGCGAGCACCGAATACAATAATCTTTGTTTTGCTCGTATTTATATTCAATTTCCATGTTTCGCAATATTCATAAAAAAGTTGGAGGCATGATTGGAAACTAGTAGGGTTGTCAGAGAGGATAATAGTATCGTCTGCATATAACAGTAACATTATTTTTATATAAACATCGGCCTGAGTGTTAACAGAAATTCCCTCTTGATCAGCATTTAACAAATATTCTTCTAAGTCGTTTAAAAAAATAGAAAATAAAATCGGCGATAAATTTTCGCCTTGACGGACGCCGCATTGACTTACAAAAAAGGCTGACGATTCATTATTAATGGACACACATGATTTAATATTTTGATACATGTTAAATATAACTTGAAACAGCTTTCCCTTAATTTCTGTATTTAATAATTTGCGCCACAGGCCTATTCGCCATATGGAATCGAACGCCTGTGCAAAATCAACAAAGCAACAGAACAATTTCTTTTTCTGTGAACGTAGCATTTCGACTAACTTATGTAAAGTAAATATATGGTCAGTAGTAGCATACTTGGCTCTAAACCCTGCCTGATTTTCAGATAAAACCCCATTTTCATGTAAGAAAGCGTTGATTCGTCCGTTAAGGACAGACGTGAATAATTTGCCAAAACAGCTGAGTATAGTGATCGGGCGGTAATTTTCAGGACTGAGTGGATCGCCTTTGTTTTTGAAAATAGGTTTGATAATGCCTTCCAGCCAACTTGTTGGGAGATAACCTGAATCGAATATGATATTGAATAATTTAGTGTATATGGGTAACATCACTTCTTGCGTATTTTTTATATATTCATTTATTATTTGGTCGTTGGCAGACGCTTTAGAATTTTTTAGATTAGAAATATTTTTTAAAATTTCATCAGGTGTAATTGGAGCGTTTAAAATTGGGTTGTCGTCCGCTATATTGAAATCCGGTATATAGTTGCCTTCATCATTATCAGGGAGTTTTGTGTTTATATTTTTGAAATAATCGAATAAATCATTTAACGGTGGCGTTTTATTGGAAGATCTCGGCTTCATTCTATTGAGGTAACGCCAATATTCTTTCGGTTGTTTGGAATTAAGGTTTCTTAGTGTATGCTGTTGGTCGTATTTGTATTTGTTTATGAAGGTATTCATTATTTTCTTGTAATATTTACTGGACAGTTTGAATGTTGCTTTATTATTTTCATTGTTATGTTTATGGTATTGTTTACGTGCCAAGTTGTACTTAATACGTGCATTGCGACATTTATGGCCGAACCAAGGCTTATCGGATGAGTTGTTTTTAACGACACTAGTTTTTCGAATTTTTCTAAGACCAAACGTTTTTTTTGCCGTTTCATAAAATAATTGACCAATGGATTCGGTGATATTGTCTACTACATGTTGGTCTATAATAGTATCATTTGAGGACAGTAGGTTGTGGAGATGCTGTACTTTGGTTCGGTCTAGGTTGTCTGAAAATGACTGCTTTTTCCCATCATCCCATTTCGGTTTTATTGTTTTCTCATGTATAGGCAGTTCATTGCTTATGTTTCCAGAGTACATATCGTGTTTTAAGGACATAGATAAAAGTGCATGGCCGTCTGAGAAAAGCGGGTCAGTATCGATTACTTCAAAATCGTTTAACAAGTTTATGCTATTAATAGAACACAAGGTGTAGTCGATTAAGGATACATTTCGGAAAGTGCATTTTCCCACGTCTCTGTCTTTACCAAAACGTCCATTCAGAATTATTAAATTATTATTTTTACATACGTCAATTAGCAGATACCCATGATTATTCGTTCTGGGGTCAGTAGATTTTCTGTTAATTGACAAGCTAAAGTTATTTAGGTTCAAAATAGCGTTATAAAAATCTAATGTGTCCTTGTCAAATTCAAAATGCTCAGCTAAAAATGGGTCCACTGAAACATAGTCTGCCAGGGTCCCTGTTCGACTGTTAGTGTCTCCCGTGAGAAATACATATTTGTTAGAATTGCACATGGCCGTAATTTCCGAATCGAGATATCCTGAGGGCGTGCAACGAAATTGTTTGATATTTTATCTACAATAACATGGACATACATGTATGAATAAAAAAAGTCCGTTTTCAAATAAACGGATTTAACAATGTGTTAATTAAACCACTCATTAGCCATTATGCGTCGAGCGAGCGAGAAATTTGTTTATACTGAGGGCGTGCATCGAAATTGTTTGATATATTATCTACAGTAACATGGACATACATACATGTATGAATAAAAAAGTCCGTTTTCAAATAAAAGGATTTAACAATGTGTTAATTAAACCACTCATTAGCCATTATGCGTCGAGCGAGCGAGAATTTTTTTTATACTGAGGGCGTGCAACGAAATTGTTTGATATATTATCTACAGTAACATGGACATACATGTATGAATAAAAAGTCCGTTTTCAAATAAAAGGATTTAACAATGTGTTAATTAAACCACTCATTAGCCATTATGCGTCGAGCGAGCGAGAATTTTTTTTATACTCAGGGCGTGCATCGAAATTGTTTGATATATTATCTACAGTAACATGGACATACATGTATGAATTATAAAGTCCGTTTTCAAATAAAAGGATTTAACAATGTGTTAAATAAACCACTCATTAGCCATTATGCGTCGAGCGAGATTTTTTTTTATACTGCATGAGGGCGTGCAACGAAATTGTTTGATATATTATCTACAGTAACATGGACAAACATGTATGAATAAAAAGTCCGTTTTCAAATAAACGGATTTAACAATGTGTTAATTAAACCACTCATTAGCCATTATGCGTCGAGCGAGCGAGAATTTTTTTTATACTGAGGGCGTGCATCGAAATTGTTTGATTATATATCTACAGTAACATGGACATACATGTATGAATTATATCTGTTTTCAAATAAAAGGATTTAATAATGTGTTAATTTAACCACTCATTAGCCATTATGCGTCGAGCGAGCGAGAAATTTTTTTATACTGAGGGTGTGCATCGAAATTGTTTGATATATTATCTACAGAAACATGGACATACATGTATGAATAAAAAAGTGCGTTTTCAAATAAAAGGATTTAACAATGTGTTAATTAAACCACTCATTAGCCATGATGTGTGGATCGAGCGAAGCGAGCGAGAAATTGTTTTATACTGAGGGCGTATTTGATATTTTATCTACAGTAAAATGGACATACATGTATGATCCGGAATTTTTAGGGGGGGCGCGCGCCGGGTGCGCCCCCCCCCCCCCCCCCCCCCCCTCTGGATCCGCTAGTGCCATTGATCTTTAAATCAACAAATCAATTAAATATTAATGATTTATACCATAAAACTAGCCGAGTCGTCGAGTTTTCCAGACCAAACCATTTCATCAATAATAAATAAGACGGAACGTTTCACGGGGCCTAGTTAAGTGCATCTGTACATTGAATATAAAAATGAAGCACAGTGTGATGGGTTTATTCGTATTAAGATTATCACCATAATGCTTCCACATCGCCTCCAGTCCCTTTAAACATACGTTATAATTTCATGTTTTTAAATGCTATATAACCGTATTTCACAAGTGCATTATTTGGACTGCGAATTAAAAATGATACAAACTGTAAAATATAATAAACAACGCTATTTCCAATAAAAAAAAATAAAAAAATAAAAAAAAATACGTTTTTTTTTTATATCTTCTCATATACACTTTAACAAAAATGAATTGTTCATTATATACATATATGCTTTATCTAAACGATCCTATTGTTTTTATTATTAAAATGTTTTGCCTTGCAGGGTGCACATCGGGCTTTCTGTGCGAGGTGGAGGTGGGGGTTACATAGGTTAAATACCAGGGTTACATAGGTTACAAACCGGGGTTACAAAGGTTACACACCAGGGTAACATAGGTTACAAACCGGGGTAACATACAGGGGTTACATAGGTTACATACCAGGGTTACATAGGTTACATACCAGGGTTACATATGTTACATACCAACGTTACATAGGTGTTACGCAGGTTACATACCGGGGTTACATAGGTTATATACCGGGGTTGCATAGGTTACATACCGGTGTTGCATAGGTTACATACCGGGTTTAAATAGGTTACATATGTTATATATCGGGATTACATAGGTTACATACCGGGGTTACATAGGTTACAAACCGGGGTTACACATGTTACATACCTGGGCTACATGGATTGCAAATCAGGGTTACATAGGTTACAAACTGGGGTTACATAGATAAAATAACTGGGTTACATGCCATGGTTACATAGGTTACATACCAGAGTTACATGTCAGGGTTACATAGGTTACAAACCGATGTTACATAGGTTACATACCGGGGTTACATAGGTTACATACCAGGGTTACATAGGTTACATACCAGGGTTACATACCAACGTTACATAGGTGTTACGCAGGTTACATACCGGGGTTACATAGGTTATATACCGGGGCTACATGGATTGCAAATTAGGGTTGCATAGGTTACAAACTGGGGTTACATAGATAAAATAACCGGGTTACATACCATGGTTACATAGGTTACATACCAGAGTTACATGTCAGGGTTACAAACTGGTGTTACATAGGTTACATACCGGGGTTACATAGGTTACATACCAGGGTTACATAGGTTACATACCAGGGTTACATAGGTTACATACCAACATTACATAGGTGTTACGCAGGTTACATACCGGGGTTACATAGGTTATATACCGGGGTTGCATAGGTTACATACCGGTGTTGCATAGGTTACATACCGGTGTAGCATAGGTTACATACCGGGTTTACATTGGTTACATACCGGGGTTGCATATGTTATATATCGGGATTACATAGGTTACATACCGGGGTTACATAGGTTACAAACCGGGGTTACACAGGTTACAAACCGGGGTTACACATGTTACATACCTGGGCTACATGGATTGCTAATCAGGGTTACATAGGTTACAAACTGGGGTTACATAGATAAAATAACCGGGTTACATAGGTTACATACCATGGTTACATAGGTTACATACCAGAGTTACATGTCAGGGTTACAAAGGTTACAAACCGGGGTTACATAGGTTACATACCAGGGTTACATAGGTTACATACCAGGGTTACATAGGTTACATACCAGTGTTACATAGGTGTTACGCAGGTTACATACCGGGGTTACATAGGTTATATACCGGTGTTGCATAGGTTACATACCGGTGTTGCATAGGTTACATACCAGGTTTACATTGGTTACATACCGGGGTTGCATATGTTATATATCGGGATTACATAGGTTACATACCGGGGTTACATAGGTTACAAACCGGGGTTACACAGGTTACAAACCGGGGTTACACATGTTACATACCTGGGCTACATGGATTGCAAATCAGGGTTACATAGGTTACAAACTGGGGTTACATAGATAAAATAACCGGGTTACATACCATGGTTACATAGGTTACATACCAGAGTTACATGTCAGGGTTACATAGGTTACAAACCGGTGTTACATAGGTTACATACCGGGGTTACATAGGTTACATACCAGGGTTACATAGGTTACATACCAGGGTTACATACCAACGTTACATAGGTGTTACGCAGGTTACATACCGGGGTTACATAGGTTATATACCGGGGCTACATGGATTGCAAATTAGGGTTACATAGGTTACAAACTGGGGTTACATAGATAAAATAACCGGGTTACATAGGTTACATACCATGGTTACATAGGTTACATACCAGAGTTACATGTCAGGGTTACAAACTGGTGTTACATAGGTTACATACCGGGGTTACATAGGTTACATACCAGGGTTACATAGGTTACATACCAACAGTACATAGGTGTTACGCAGGTTACATACCGGGGTTACATAGGTTATATACCGGGGTTGCATAGGTTACATACCGGTGTTGCATAGGTTACATACCGGGTTTACATAGGTTACATACCGGGGTTGCATATGTTATATATCGGGATTGCATAGGTTACATACCGGGGTTACATAGGTTACAAACCGGGGTTACACAGGTTACAAACCGGGGTTACACATGTTACATACCTGGGCTACATGGATTGCAAATCAGGGTTACATAGGTTTCAAACTGGGGTTACATAGATAAAATAACCGGGTTACATAGGTTACATACCATGGTTACATAGGTTACATACCAGAGTTACATGTCAGGGTTACATAGGTTACAAACCGGGGTTACATACCAGGGTTACATAGGTTACATACCAGGGTTACATAGGTTACATACCAACGTTACATATGTGTTACGCAGGTTACATACCGGGGTTACATAGGTTATATACCGGTGTTGCATAGGTTACATACCAGGGTTACATAGGTTACATACCAACATTACATAGGTGTTACGCAGGTTACATACCGGGGTTACATAGGTTATATACCGGGGTTGCATAGGTTACATACCGGTGTTGCATAGGTTACATACCGGGTTTACATAGGTTACATACCGGGGTTGCATATGTTATATATCGGGATTGCATAGGTTACATACCGGGGTTACATAGGTTACAAACCGGGGTTACACAGGTTACAAACCGGGGTTACACATGTTACATACCTGGGCTACATGGATTGCAAATCAGGGTTACATAGGTTACAAACTGGGGTTACATAGATAAAATAACCGGGTTACATAGGTTACATACCATGGTTACATAGGTTACATACCAGAGTTACATGTCAGGGTTACATAGGTTACAAACCGGGGTTACATAGGTTACATACCAGGGTTACATAGGTTACATACCAGGGTTACATAGGTTACATACCAACGTTACATAGGTGTTACGCAGGTTACATACCGGGGTTACATAGGTTATATACCGGTGTTGCATAGGTTACATACCGGTGTTGCATAGGTTACATACCGGGTTTACATTGGTTACATACCGGGGTTGCATATGTTATATATCGGGATTACATAGGTTACATACCGGGGTTACACAGGTTACAAACCGGGGTTACACATGTTACATACCTGGGCTACATGGATTGCAAATCAGGGTTACATAGGTTACAAACTGGGGTTACATAGATAAAAAAACCGGGTTACATACCATGGTTACATAGGTTACATACCAGTGATCCAGATGCGTAGTCTTATTTATGTGTAAATTGTGAAATACGGTTATATAGCATTTA
>JAWPHD010022459.1:0-25010 GCA_037043455.1 Cyrtodaria siliqua | reverse complement strand
TGTTCGTTAAAAAGAATTCGGCAATAAATCAAATGAACCTAATTTGACATTAAAAACTGTTTCGGAAGACTTTCACACGTTTTGAATATGTCATAAAAACCTTTGTTAGTACGATCCTTGTTGTATGATGTGATAGTCGGATGACTGATTATTATTGTTAGTTTTTCTTGTTTTGGGGTGGTGGTAGGATAGGATATAGTGTTGTAAATAATTAAATACATATTAATGCCCTTTACTATATACATATACATAGCGCTATCTCTTCTCTCTATCCTTCTATACTATATATCGTAATGAATGCCTGTGCCTAGAAGAATAGAGAGAAGAGATAGCGTTATAGCAGGGCACTAGTCAGCCTTTGGGGACTGGGCCAGGGCCCTCAAGAAGTGGAAAGTTGCGTTGTTTTCATATCAAGAGAAATTTCTAAGAAACACAAATTAGTCTGTTTTTTATTATCTAAGTGTCACCAAAATGTACCATTCCAAACTACAAAAAGTATGCTATTTTCCTGTATTGGAGTTTAACTTTTCTAAAAATAAATAACTATTGACAAACAATATTTTTAAAGCGATGAAAATACTACAAATGAAACATAAGCATACAATGTATACATTTTACATTTGTATATTTATTTTAATCAATTTGATTTGCTTTCCTTTGCTTTAAAATATATTTTGTGAAAATGCAACGTATAGTAAAAAGGCGCGACGACGTCATCGTTCCGCCTCCATTTTTGTTTCTTTGCAAATTTTCAATAGTCATGTCTACTTTATTTTTTTGGCATTTGGATAATTCTTTCAGCTTTTTTTTTCAAGTTTTTCAGGGCCCTTTTAAATACATGTTGTTTGAAAATAGTGCATTAACCTTTAAATGATAAAGGGCAAATAACTCTAATTTGAATGAAGACAGAGTTACGGTTGTTGCACTATTCACTTGCCCTCATTACCCTCTTTTATTGTGTGAGGTTCCATTGTTGTCCCATCAGTAGTTATGCTCCGAACAAAAACATCTAAGATAAAATTACAAAGGGCAATACATGTAACTCTAATTGGAAGAAAGACAGAGTTACAGTTCTTGTACCCTGCACTTCCTCGCATTGCAGCAATCTTTGTGTGAAATTTCATCGTAGTCCCATCAGTAATTTGAAGTTATGCTCCGAGACAAAAGTGGGACGGACAGACCGAAGGACAAAACGGCGACTTTATGATCCCCCATATATTTGGGGGAGCATAAAATGGTAATGTCAGCGATTAACTATGCTACAATATTTAAGAATATGTAATGTTTATATGTAAACGTCATGCAAGTCAAGCCCATATTTTGAAATATAAATGCATTGATCTCGTTGATGCCAATGATACTTCTAATCCTAATGTCAGAGGTACAGATGTAACATAATGTCAGTTCGGACGTCCATGTGTTATTTACAGTACTACATACAATAACACGACTAGAAACATGTGATCAATGATATTATATTTTTCAAAGTTCTGGTTGTTTGCAAACGAAAGTCCCTTCTTCTTTCTCTGCAGGACTTTAACCCGGATCCCCTTTCTCGACGGAAAAGCATGCTTCTTTACACTACAGAGATGGTCCGACAGCACAAACCGAGTGTACAAAAACTAGCCAAAATTAATTCAAATTAAACTTATTTCGTATCAAATAAACTTTTACATAATAATCCTCCATTCTAACTGTACAGTTGTTGCGAAACGTGTATGTTTCGCGTCATTTTCCAGCACATTTTAGGCTATGTACTACTATTATTTTACGGTCATTGTTTTTGAGGCAAACCGCCCCACGTATTCTTGGGTAGAACCAGTACTGAATACCCCTCGCTATCCGTAAAGTTTTTTGATTCTAACGTAGATAGTGCCTACCATAAACAGAGAATCAATGACCTTGCAGCGCACCTGATAGGTTTTTGATAGCTAGATCAGCATTCTTGTGAAGTTGCTTGAACATCTGTAAAGTAGTTTGAAAAGGAGTAGTCGCTACAGGGTTTTAATATATAACTCTATTTAAATAAAGATGACCACTGGCAGCCATGTTAAGGTCGAATCAAAATGATTTTCGACAAGAACCAACATCAGGTCATGCTGATCATTTAGAAAAGTCCCATATCGATATCACTTTTACGTTTTCAAGAAGTAGTGGCTACACTTTTTTTTTTAAATCTATTTTTACCGTGCCGCCACGGTAAAAATAGATTTAAAAAAAAAAATTGTGACTGTCATCATGGACTGAGTAATGCGTCAAATGAATTATGAGTTGACAACTCTTAATCCGACGCTCCAGTCTGGGTTTGGCCCGGCTGGTTAAAGCATTTGCATTGTGTCTATAGAGTCTGGATTCTCAAAATATGTACAGTTAAAACGGTGTGCTCACGTTGTAAAATTTAGCTCATATTCTAAATGTTTAAAATCACGATTATTATATTTGTATGTTTTGCCATATCGAATGGTTTTATTCTATATTTACATGATGGAAATTATCCTAAGCATGTGTCTCATATTAAAGACAAAGGTCACAGTGTTTCTTTTAACTTAATATCCATTTAATCAGAATGGTTGTTTCTTATAAAATGTTATAAAAGTAATGCACATGTATCCTATTTGAAAGCATTAAATATTTAAAATTATTTTTTCTCTAAGCATGTTCCTGTTATTTATTCATTTTGAATCCAAGGCCATCCTTAAACAATTGTTGGGTAGGATAGGTAGGACCATCTTTTAACAGAGGAGTTTGACACTGGTGAAAGCGTTTACAAAACTAGTGTTCTGTCTGTATTATACATTAATGTTTTCATTTTAGACTAATTTATATTAATATAATAAAACTTAAAATTAACAATATCTAACAATATGTATACCTGATATTGGTGCGATTCGTGACACGTTCCCCAAAACAAAAATAAAACACTAAAGTCCCTTCAATATAAAAAAAATAAGAAAAAAATAGGTAAGAGCACAGAAAACCAACACATGTTTAAATAAGGCCTTATAAGTAAATACTCAATGCGGTCACAAATTATCTACAGCTCTGGCATTTCAACCGATAACTGGCATCTCCTGCCACACAGGTTTGCATTTGAATATTAAATGGCCAATCCAATAAAGACATCCGAGTTTAATTTGGAAAATATTCTGAAAATCACACTATAAAGCAATGGGATTAAGTCTATATCCCAGTTAAATGGGATCCCAGTGATATAATATAAGGGATCCCAGTAAGCTGGGAATTTTAAGCGGGAATCCCAGTCCAAGTGGTATTAACTGGGAATCCAAGCAAATGCTCTCAGTGGGAATAACTGGGAATCCCATCAGTTGTACTGCAGTTCACTTCATTTGTACAGTGGTACAAATAATTAGACCACGGTTATAATAAGTTAAATACATATCTTTAAACAGTGGTACACATCATGTGAACAGCGGTAAAAAATAATTGGAACTGAGGTACAAATGTTGAAATATTGAACATATTCCATAAATGATTAGACTGAGGTACAAATCATTTGAACCGCGGTTTAAATCGAGCTATGCGAAGAAATAATAAAAAAATATATACTTGGTACTCTCTTCCTGTGAAAGTGAGTTTGGAGATGCCTTTTGAAATTTATTTTAAATTTGACCAACTTTTGGTCATGGCGGCTATCTTGAATACTATCGTGAAAAGAACATACGTCTACTATCTCGTGAAGTTTACCTATAATCAGCCCAGCAAGTAAATAATCTCTATACTGGTATATGAAAGGGGATGGTGACACCAGCGAAAATGTCTTTGATTACAATTGCAAGGGAACAGTGACACACGGCTAACCGCGGGCTAACTTTCTTTAATTAGATCAGTAGAGAAATACAAATATAAAGTTTACGACATTACAAGTAACGGATGTGTGTACTGCATCAAATGCTAAACATACAACGTTCTGCTTGTGTAGACAACCCTCTGCAGCATATCTCTCCAACCGTAAACCAAACAAACATGTATGGACTCAATAAACGTATGTATTTTCCATTCCGATAAATGTGCATCAAATTTCCATGGTCTTTCGACCTGCGACTTCATTTTTAAGATCCTGTTTTTACAAACAAACGAAAACGTCATTGTATCTAATGAAACTGATTCCAGCGTAGCCTTTGAATTGGTTTAAATCAATATAATTTAACTTTTTCCAGCAATGAAGTTAAAACTGCTTTCCAAGGATCGATTTGTGGACTGTCTCCTGACGCAATTTTATTCACTGTATCGGAAAACACACCTCTGAATTAAGTAACAGAATGTACACGTGACAACGATCGACCAATCAAAAACTGTGTCATGTATCATTAGGTCGTTAAATATCCTGTTTCACTGATTGGTCGGTCAAAATGCCAATAGCAGGATATCAGTGTTATTACGTCAGCGCGCATATGTAACGAAGTGGTAAATACGTCCGCTGACTAGGGAGCGTAATATTAATGCTGCCCTGTGGTTAGAGAATAGTTCATGGCGGGGATTTCTTGATTTGCACTGTCCCGTTTATTGGGATGAAGTAGGGTAAGTGTGAGTTTGGTGCACCATATAACCTGGTTTAACCCTCGGTGGCCTCTTTTTGCCACAGACCGTTCCAAGCAGTTGCCCTATTGTCAACTTTTTGGGTTTTTGATGTCTTATTTGGCCTTTATTTCATATTTTAAGTTGTTCTTTGTTTCGATGTGTGTTTGAGGTTGACTGCTGTCCTTGAATGCTACTTTTTCTGTTCTAATTTGATAGACTGTGGTCCTTGAATGCTACATTTCGAGTTCAACTTTTTATATCTACTTTTGTTCCTTTGAGGTAATCAGAATTGTAATTCAATTGGTATATGGTCAACTCGCATATCGCAAACGTTTTATCTTTAAAATGTACTTAAACTATCACATGATTGAGTTATTTCAAAGGATAATACAGTTAAGATATTGCGTTAGAGATAATACCAGTTAAGCCAGTTGGTTTGAGTATGGTCTAACATATTAAAATCTTCAAACGTCATTACAACACCAAAAAATCATAGACGGGCATTTCACATTCGTTGTGTCATTGGTTCTTTGTGCACTGCTGTGTCATTATAGTTTTAGTTTATTAAAAAATCGCTGTCAATACAATTCTATTTGCTTTCTGTTAGTTTTATTTCAACATTTTCAACATCATTACATTCTGCAAAGACCCTGAGACCTGTCTTACTACTCAATAAGACAGTGGAGCATCCGTGTCCTATCAAAACCATTCTTTGTTTCCTTTATATCGGATTAACGTCGCCGTTAACACTATTTTAGTCTTATCTCGACGGGTTTTCTTGTATGAGTAAACTCTTTGCTCAGTTGTTTTTCTCATGTTTATACTGCTGCAGCCTCACTGGAGTACCACGCGTAGAGAGTTGACATGATACCCCACCCGAGTCACATTATACTGAAACCAGGCCGACCAGTCCCATCAATGCTGGGCGTGGAAGCAAGACAGCTACTGGAACCATTTGTATAGTCTTGGGTATGATGCGGCCAGGGCTCAGCCCACGACATCCCACAAACGACCTCTCGCATGCGAGTTGACGTTCTACCAATTGCGTTTCCGGAACATTTGCTAGTGCTTTGGTTGTTTAAGCGCGATAGACTTTTAATAAAGTTGTTTACATTATTTTTGAATAATCCTTTCCTTTTTATCTCAGTCGTATTGATGTTGTTAGATTTTCGGCGAACCTATTCAAGAATAGTTGAGCTACACTGTCCGTTTTACATCAATATTATCGTTTTTAGCATTTGTCTACTAACAGTTTTAATCAGACTGCCATGTCGTCAAGTATGTTTAGCATATAATGGAAATTACCTAAATTCCACATAATTCCACATTATAATCTTCCTAGATTTAATTGTATTTAATGATTTTGCGTTTAAAATTTTGCGAGTAATCTCTTAAGTTTTGCCCTGTTGCAGAGGATCAATTGTTAAAATTTGTGATGTACAACCCTGCCCAAAAGATTACTATATGTAGTGGGAAACTAATTTTTTGAATAAAAACAGACTATGTTACATCACAGGTCCTGTTTTGTTTTCGATGAAATGTTTTTTGTTGAAATGAAAGGGGTAGGTATATAGCTTACGTGCAACAATTTTAGCCCACTATTTTGAAGAAAAACGGGCAATGTCATTACTTTATCGTCGTCTGCGTCGTCTGCGTTAAGGTTTGCAGTAAGCTTGTATCTCCAAAACTACGTTCACAATGAAATGAAATTCGGCATCATAAGACACCACCATACAGCCAGGTTTTTAACAAAGTATGGCCTATTTTATACTTTGATATAGCCGCTGACGATCGAATGACTGACCGTATTAACATTATTATAAACACACTTTCATGATACTTTAAAAATAAACTACACATATAACCCATATCAAACTCTCTACAGATCTGGATCAGTCTATTAATTTTACAAGATGGCATACGCCATTTAATTTGCTTAATTTGCACGTTACACACGTGAGCGCATAAACTAATAGCTAAAGATATATAAAAAGATCGGAGAGGGAAAGTAGCATTCAATGAGGACAGTAAACCACAAATCACAGAAAACAGTAAACCACAAAACACAGAAACAAACACGCAAACAGACAAACAAGAAGGCAAAAGCAATAATAAATGCAAACGACATCACAAACACAAAAAAGGGTTGACAATAGGGCTACCGCCTTGGAACGGTCAGTGGCAAAGTAGGCCACTAGGGGTTTAAACCGGTTCTAGGGTGCACCAAACCTCACACTTACCCTACTGTCATCACATTAAAACAGGACAGTGTAAATAAAGAAATCCCCCCATTATCTAATCTCTAACCAACAAGGCAGCATCAATAGGCAATATAAGTAAAACACAAAGATGCTCGTGTAAATATAATACAAAAAAAACAATAGCCTAGAAAGCCACAATGAAGGTACTCAATGATTTTGCAGAAGCCAGAGCAGTAAGAGAATACACCATTAAGGGCACGACAAGAAAGATCATGGACAAACATCAAACGCCACCGTCCCAATGGGCTTTAGGTAGGCGTCATCATAGGGTCCACAGCCTGTCCGGTCATTGTACAATTAAAGAGGAAAGCATAGTGGCGAACTGTAAAAGGGTCCACCACCAAGCATGCAGTACGTTGCAAAATGATAGGGTCATAACCTCTTTTGTCAAACTGTTTAACAAGTTTAACAAAGATAGTATGAAAGTGATCATGACCTAGAATCTTACGAAGTTTATAAATCACATCACCATAGAAGTCAGGTTGTGATAGTCCTTGTCGCAGAAGAGTCCTTAAATTACTTTTATATTTGGAAAGAAGATCAGGGTTACGATAATAAAATTTTGCAAAGGTTTTACGAAGTTTATGGTAACGGTAACCCTGATTGAGTAACTTTTTAGTTATACAAAGATTACGAATATTAAAGTCCTCAACTCGAGTACAAGCTCTAGAAAAACGAATAAGTTGAGATACATATACCCCATAAGAAGTTGCTCGGGGAACATCCCCATCCAAGTGAGGATAATTAACAATGTCAAAATCATCTCTCTTGTCATAGATTTTGCTAATTATTTTACCATTTTCAATCGAGAGATCTAAATCAAGAAAAGAAGCGTTATTATCAGATATATTAGCTTTGTTAAGCTGAAGTTCTTTAGGATAAATATAATTAACCATAGTTGGAAAGAAAGGGTTGTCAATGTTTAATATGTCATCCAGATACCGAGAGGTATCATTAAAGGCTTCAATAACATCTGCCTGGGTATCTGGTGAAAGACTCAACATGAAATCCCTTTCATAGCAAAATAAGAACAAATCTGCGACAAGTGGTGCACAGTTCGTACCCATAGGGATACCAACAATTTGTCTATAAACGATGGTTCCATACCTGACGAAAATATTATCTAATAGGAAGATGAGTGCTTCACAAACTTCATAGCAAGTCCACATAGTATAATTGTCAAAACTGCCGTTAGTAAAAAACGCTTTTATATTATTACATGCCAAAAATGTAGTATTTTCTCTAGCAAATGTTTTTTGAATAAGAGAAATTAGCTTGTCTTTAATAAGGTGATGTGGTAAGGTTGTATATAGTGTAGAGAAGTCATAAGTGCTTATTGATGAAACTTGACCTTTCTTGAACATTTTATCAAGAACGTCTCCTGAATTTTTTATAGACCAAAATAAATTAATCCCAAAGTTTTCATAAGTTTTATCACAATACAGTTTAACGTGATCTTTAACGGCAGTAAGACAAGAAGTTAAAAGTTTGGAGAAAAAACAAACGCAACACCTATCCACTACTGAAGTAGTTTAATAATATTTTATTGCAGATATGTTACAATACATTAATTCAACATCACAATTTTCATAGCAACATATGCAGATCGATTGAACTTCTGAATAATCAAGGGAGATATTCTGTATACCAATCTGGTAATCCCACTGACATCAATGCTGATAATTAAATCATACACTGCATTATATTCATATTATTATTTCTAAACTATAACATTTCGTTTTTGTTGCATAAGTCCATCAATCACGTCGTACTTGTAACAGAGCACCATTAATGAGATACTAAGCCGTCCGCGAAAATCCCACCTTATTTCAGGTATTGGAAACATGTATCCGATAAACATGCAAAGTATCTCTTAGGTTAAGACCTCGGACTTCATATTTAACTATTAAAAGTACAACGTTTCAATTATCAATGAAACCAATACACCCGCTCAATATCAATAATCTGAAATGTCTTCAGATTCATAATATAATTTACTGTACTATGTTTATATTTCATAAACTTAAAAAATAACCGTGCGCCCTGTTCAATCGTCCAACGCTGAATGACAAAGTTATCACCTATGCTCCACGTGCACTCTTCTGATTGCGCCTCCTATGAGAGTTTATCACGTCAAGGGAAAGTATGTATCGTCTAATTCGTCTCACTCAACTCAACTTTGAATTTGGGGAAAGTGTGTATGTAAGTTTGTACATGTAGCTCTGGAACTACTTTACATAATAGATTGAAACTTCACACATGTGTTAAGCACCCTTTATTTAGACAACATCAAACAGACAGGTTTTGAAACTCATGCTTTTATTTTAACAAAATGATGGCCGATCTTATACTTACAAAATCTGGTTCACAAGTGCAAAAATTCTGTTATGCAATTAGGAAGACGTATGCCCTTCAACATAGCTTCCCATTATAAAAAACAAGGCCTTGAAAGCCAAGCGTCTGCACCGAAAGGCGGTACTTCTTGTGTATATGTTAACTCATGCATCCTACTAGTTATTGTTTAATTAATTGTTTCGCATGTATGACCTCGACCTCAAAACATGTGCAAGTTAAAGTATACATAAACGAGAAAATGTCCTTTAAAAAACCGAGCACCCAAATGCAATGGTACGTTAGGTTCTCAAAATACCACAAACAAAGAGCAAATTAAATATACAATGGAAAGGACAATACACGACGCAAAGAGGGATGAAGACAGGATTACCGTCTTGGAACGGTTAGTATGCTGTATGACATACTGGTTAGCTGAAATAGATTTTTTTTGTTTACACAGCCTCGCTATTATTCTGTCTTCAGAGCCCAAATTGGCATGTTTTAAAAATAGTGAACAATGAAAATAATGAGCTGGAAGATATAAACCCCGTATGATGTAGCACGAGGTACGTCCCCATTTAAATGTGTATAGTAAACAATGTCAGTATTAAAGTCATCTCTTTTATCATTGGTTTAGTATCTATGTATTCTTTTGAAATTGAGAGGGGTAGATCGAGGAATGCTGCTATGGTATCCACACTGTTCGTTTTATTCAACGTGAGCCCTGGAGGATATTATTAGTGACCACATTAGCAACGGATTGATTGTCAGTATTGAGTATGTCATCCAGCTACAGAGATGTATTATTATTAATTATTTCTAGAAGATGACCAACTCAACACAAACATAGCTTTTATAATAGTATACGACACAAGTGGTGCACAGTTAGTACCATAGGAATACCTATAAAATAATAAAGATGTTATCCTAAAGGAAATATAATACTCTACAAACATAAGCGCATGTCAACATATTATAATTTTCATTAGGAACGTTTGTAATGAAAGCCCTGACATTATTACAAGCAAGATAAGTAATTTAAAGTAATTTAAAGCAGGGATTATAAACCGATTTATTGGTGTAGTCAATAACACAATGTATACAATGCTGATATTGTTAAGGCAATATTACTACTAAACTGAATAATGGTTCATGCTATGTGCCACTAGGGAACACAGAAAACACTATTATGGAAAACAGTGGGTGCAATCAAAGCAGATATGTTTTTTTTCATTATCGGTCAACAGTGAACTTGACGTATAGACTCCGATAAATATAGGGGTCATCCTTTTACCAATTACAACAATAAATAAATATAATGCCTGAAGACTGTGTGTAATCCTAAACAGATTATTGAGTGAATACATTTTTTATCAAATCAGTGACCTTCACCTTTAAACTACTGACCCCAAAATCAGTCGGGGTCATCCTCTCACCAAGGGCATTATAGTTATAAGGTTTACAGACGGTGGGTGCAATCTTGTCGCCGCTGACGACGGACAAAGTAATCCCTGTGTTGCAGTCATGCTATGCAAGTGACAAGCACATGTGTCCATGGAACACGAGTACCCCACTTAACAAAGTGTGTATATGTGTCAAGGTCATTCTCATTCAGTAGGAACATGTTGCTGTCAAGTAGATGTTAGTGTATGACGTTTAAAGTTGTATATTGTTGTTTCTGTGCAAGAAGTCAACTAAATTAACTGTGAGCAAACAATAGTTCAAGGTCATTCACATTGACTGATGATTCGAACATGTAGATTTGTGTATAAAGTGTGAAGATTGTATGGCTATTGGTATCTGAGTTTCTGAGTAATGACTTTAATAATAAAAAGGATGTATAGCTTACATATCAATTGAAAGTGTGAAAATTAGGTCAAGGTCATTCATACTGACCCACGTATGATTTGAACATATAGACGTGTGTATTACGTTTGGAATTTGAATGGCTATTGGTATCTGAGTAATGGATTTTAATAATACAAAATAAAAATAAAATGATATATAGGGTCCTATAGAAACCACATCGTCCGAACGCAATGGCATAGTAGGTCCGCACTGTACTGCAAACAAGAACTTGAAACTACAATGAAAGAGACAAAAAACAACAGAAAGGGTTGAAGACAGGGTTACCGACTTGGAACGGTCAGTAGGCAATAAGGTCTACTGGTTAGCTTGAATCGATTTTATATGCGCACAATCCTCGCTATTATATTGTCTTCAGCGCCCAAATAGACAAGACGGTGTAACAAATCTACATCCCATCAAAAGGAAATCTCTAACAATAAAGTCCACATCAACTTAACTTGAATGCAAATTTAAAAAAGTGTGAAAACTAGGTAAGGTGAATATGGTAGGTACTGACCATATTTTGTAGGAACGTATTGCTATCATGTAGATTTCAGTGTTTAAGAAGTTTAAAAGCTGTATGGCTTTTGAATTAGAAGAAATGGACTTTTCGAACAACTTCCATGTAAAACTTAATTGTACATAAGAGCGAAAAAGTAGTAGAAAGTCATTCATAATCATACTGGCCTACTTCTTGTAGGAACAATGTTGATGTCTTGAAGATGTAAATGTAGATGACGCTTGGAAGTTGTATGCATTTTTGGTCTTTAAGAAATGGACGTTACCTAAAAATTTTAAAGTAATATACATGGGTCAAGGTCAATCACTACCAGTGTTGTCTGAGAAATTGACAAACGTGAATATTCTTAAGGACGGGACGGACAAGTGTCACACTATATGTCCGCTCCACTTATTATGGCGGGGCATAACATGTGACAATCAGACATGCCGTAATCATTTTTTGATTTCGGACGGAACAAAGTAATTAATTTGTTGATGTTTTCCGAAATTAACGTATATTTGTAAGTGTCGGATTTAAATCGACAAAAAACGGTAAATCAACATTCCACCGGAATAAAATAACACAGCATCAAGTGCAATATGTTAATTATGATGTTCTTTGTTTAATTAATTGAATAATATTTTACTTTCATTCTAAGTCTTGTCCCATTTAAATTCTAAAGCAATCCATTTATTACTTATATCATCTTTAATATTCAACCTATATTGCTATGCATTGTCTATAATTACACAAGGTTTTTCAAAAATGAGATAACTGGTCGTATAGAAATCACAGCGCATGAAGGGTTGTTTGTTTACTTGTTGCTTCATTATCTTTGAAAAAAGGATCAATATTTATAGTTTGACCAATAAATTTAAACATGTGTACTAATACAGTATAGATCAGAAATAAATCGTAGAAAGAACGGTATCAAAGAAAAGGAATGATAAACACAAATTATAAAATTGCCGTCTTCTTTGATTCCATGTTTAACCGCCCTCATTTTCATAATACATATCGATCCGCAAAACGAAAAAGAAAAACTAAAGCTTACACAGAATGTGCCAGTGACAATATAGGCTAAACAAGGTTAAACTTATTTGGTTAATATAAAATGATTAAAAGAAACCAGAGGCTAAACAAATGATAACATAAAACAAGAAATTTTAATTAAAATTTCGTTAAATTGATTCAATAAGTAGTACATGTATACGTTAGCCATAATTGCATAGAACTCTACCGGCGAATACTATTTTCCATTCTGTGTTATACAAAGGCTATACAGCCCAGATCGCATAGAACTATACATGTATACACATATTATTACTATTAACTCGACGAAGTATATAAATTAATTGTACTGCTTCATACCAATAATGTGATATAACCTGAATAATATGTAGTGTGGGTGGGCTCATGCCACTATTTTTGTATATTCACTGTTTATTCATATTTACATGCTCATTTATGTATTTCACTTATATTTCCTATTAATGCTGCATTGTTTGTTAGAGAATATAACCTGTCGAAGATATCTGTATTTACAATGTGCAGTTTTATTGGGATGACAATAGGGTAAGAGTGAGGTCAAAAATTTCTAAAGTCCGACTTTTGACACAAACTCATTTTGCCTATTTTAGATTATGGTGCAGAAATAGGGTGATTTTCAATTTTTGAAAGGTTAGAGACTGTGTGTCTTTAATTATGTAAGAATTTTATGTGTAGACACAAACTCAAAAGAAGTTTATGCATGGAGAGCTCGTAAGAGTTCCTGTAAACATTCAACGTACGATTCTGGTTAAAAGTCACTCACGTGACTGATTTATATTGTCATGCTAAACGATTTGGTTGTTAATCCGACCAAATAAGTGTTTAATCTGAATTTATATGGGTATTAGAACGAAAAGTATGTTTTGAGGTTTGGTATTTTCAAGGAGTAGGAAACATAATATATTGCATTACACTATTTTAACAAAGAATTAAGGATATGTTTGTACAACATTGCAATGTTGAATAATCGTCTTCCACTAGAGTGCATATCGAATAATATCAGATTTCAGGTTTAAATAGTATTTATATATATACTTAATATAAAGAAATGTATTTTTTTATACACAACTAAGAGTCTAGTCATAGGTTCGAAACTGACACTGGACGATGATATATAACAAATAAAATACCACGATCCAAATGAAAAGACCACTTTTGTTATATACTAGAAGACAAGTGTACGTTGTATTGGAATGTCATATCATGATATCAGAAAAAAATATGTTTACAAATATTTTTGGATGCGGTCAAACATACCAAGGTTTAGAAAACGTGTTACAGCAGAAAATAAGACTTTATTAAAGAGCAAGTCAGTTTTCGTTTGTAGAGAGTTTAAAAAGAAGAGAAGACATGTTTTATATATTATGTATCATTCCTTATGATTATTTGTTTAAAAACGGTACTTAGTAGTTGTCAAATACTGGTAGCATATACAGATGATCTTGAAACTCTCATACACATATATAGGTTTAAATATAAACCTTCTTCCTCTTATTTGTAGATTAAAAAAAGACCTAGAACAAGTAAAGAACGATATTGCACAGAAGGAACGTGAAGTACAAAAAGACATGCATCTATTGGAAAATTCGAGAAAAGACGTCGAACAAAAAGATGAAAAATTAAAGAGGTCAGCAACACTTTTTAATAGAACCTCATAATTACAATATTTACTTAAATTTCTGGATAGTAAATGTTAATACTCACTCACGATAAATACAAAATATATTGCAGTCTCGGTTTGATCGGTAGTGAAGATTTCGATTCCGTTCATGCTCTCTAGCCACGGTATGAGCAGAACTCAATATTTAAAAAGTCAATAGTATTGAAATATGAGCCTTCCCGAAGATGGTATGCATATAACGGTGAACATGGAACCTTCAGTGAGGTATTTTCGCACATTCCAAGGCTAGCGGCGTATGGTCCCAGTTTCTATCAAAACGCTTTGACCTAAGCGAGCAGAGTTTATGAAGCCTGCGTACATGTGTCACAGGTAACAGTCAAAAGGCTAAATTAAAAAGCAGGCAACATATCCTAAGGATGATTAAACAATACTCAGCTCAGAACCTTTAAAGGCGCTTGTATTAGCTTTCATGAAATTACTCAAACCGAGTCTGCTACTTTCTTCTCTTGTACTATTGACTTTTTAAATATTCGTCACTTCGGGAATCAGTCCAGTGGTATGGCGGTCAAAGTTTTCTGCCGAAAAAAAAAATTTATTTAGAATTTCTTCATTCAGGTAAAATATGGGTCGGACGAATGAACAAACACCACGGACAAATAAACACTTCCCCCAACTCGGCAGTATTTGTGTATTTGAACAATCGTTGTGTGCACGTGCATACCCCACCCACTGTCACAGCCTCACTCTTATCGAATGTTATCACTATTGGAATGTCATAAGGGCGTCGTATTCGTAAAGCACGCAAACGCTTAACATCGCCCCAAGAAGGTGATTCTAAAAAGTACACGACGGCCGATTCTCTATTGGACTGCAGTTATACCGACTCAAAGGTTCTAGATTCTGACACAGACACATCTCATTCCGTTTACCAATTTTTCCCGCTTAGATTTTTGCGGGTTATCAATACGTAATCCGGCGTTCACAACACTATCGGTACTTCCTATTGTATTTAAAATAGTATGAGAGTGGACCTTTGGAAACGGCCGAACACGAAAACTGTTTTTAAAAAAAACATCACCATACCGTAGACTATCTATTTGGTAGTATACTAAAGTATATTTTCCTCTTAAACTACTTTGGCTATCGTTTTGATATGTCCAGGTATCATTTGGTTATGGTGCTTAACGGTAATAACGATGAACTGAAGGTGTTCTCTTTGCGACATTATGTTAACTACTGGCCCAAACCCGAAAATGTATTATATTTTGTTAACCTTTACATTAAGCACAATAGCTAATGCCCTTTCACTTTTAAAATGTATTTTGTAATATTCATAATACACGAGCATCTAAATGTTATACTTAATTGCCTATCGATGCTGACTTATTTGATAAAGAATATAACAGGGCAGGGATTTCGTTATTTACACTGGTCTGTTTTACTAGGATGAAAATGGGGTAAGAGTGAGGTTTGGTGCACCCTAGAACCTAGTTCAAACCCGCAATGGCCTTTTCGCCCTTGACGTTTCCAAGGCGCTAGCTCTATTGACAACCAGTTTGTGTTAGTTATGTCAAATGACTTGCTTTTTAACATTGTAATTGTTATTTGTTTTAATGCATACGTTTGGGTGACTGTGCTCTGTGAAAGCTTCATTTCCTGTTCGGCTGTTATACCTACTTTGTACATGCACATATTGACAATCACAACCTATTCATACCAAGAATAACGGTCATCATATCGACCTCGACCTACATCTTGTTTTAGTCGTACAAATAAAATAAGGACATTAGCTTTAGATCAGTTTTTAAGAGATGGATTACTACACAGTCTCTAGATTGTATTGATGTATACATTTTAACCTTTACTTTACAATATCGCAATTTATGATTATTGACCTTGCTACACAGTTTTGACTTGTAATTGTTTAATTTTGTTAACTTCATGCTGGTCGGTCAAAACGACATCATGGGGATGCAACGCCTGTATCGAGTTAAAAAAAGCGGAATAACAACGAACAACAATGTATATATGTTTTGGTCATATTTCGAACAATAACTCAGATGGAGTGTCGGAAACAGCGACACACTTAACCGTGAAATGTTTATATATGAATTTAATGAAAGATAACAAAAAAAGACATTCAGAAATATGAACACACAAACACTGCAGAGCCCCGAACATGTTGGAAATACACGTGTATTGCGTAGTAATCGTCTGTGACATTATTTTATCATCATTTCCAAGTCCAAAGTCGGTCAAAACAATGTTTCAGGCTATGCTATATAACGAAATGCATTAGTTATTGTTACAAAGTTAGTGATTATATTGAATGAGCATTGATTTGAATGCTGTTATAAATAGGTAAAATCGGTTTCTTGAGTGATCAGTCGGTTAAAGGATGATGAACATGTTACTTATCATGCAGATTTAAAAAATCATCGAAATGGGCTAGCTACCTAAGATGTTATTTATACGAGAACACAGTAGTGGTTTCGCATGAAATTCCCGAGATATATCTTCTTATCAAGCGTTTATATGTCACAGCGTTTAACCTTACTTGACCGTTTTACCAGTCACGTCGGCAAAACGCCAATATTAGTGGTGTTTTATTGGGCGCCATTATACTATTTTCCCACAATAATAGACTTCATATCGATACATATCATTTAGTAAAGAATTATATCTATGTGTATAACATACTTCACTATTAGTCATATCAATCAGGATTAAGCAGCAGGGCAATAAAGCGTTTTATCTCTAAAGTGCGGTGTATGAGAAGCCATTCTCCGTGGCCGAATGGTTAACGACATTGAGTTGTAAACCATCGCTTCTCACCGCTGTGGGTTCGAATCCCACTGGGAGCTCGATTTGTAAGTGAGGAAATGTCGATCCTAACGGATGGCGGGAGGTGTATAGTACTGGTTCTGGGTGGTGGTATACATCCTCCACAAAAAATGGGCCGTCATATATAACCTTACATGTGTTGAAAATGAATTAAAATATCATAAAACAAAACCAACAATTTTCTTGACGTTGATTCTAGTACTGTCCGTATGAGGTATGGCTGATTCAGCAAACAAACTGAACAATGCAGCATTATTCTATTCATTCGTGCTTGTTAAAGTATTTATGTTGATAAATCCACTTCAGTCTTGATTCCTTTGTCGAATTTATGCAAAGTATCTTTAGCAGTTCAGTCTTAGCATCAGGGACTCTGAAAATAAAAATGATACATATTCTGTATAACCGATAAATAGTTCGTTTCAATTTTAACTTTTTTACAAGTACATGAATTGAACTGAATATGTTTTAATGGCTCAACGACACATTATAGGTTAGTAAGAGCCGTTCCTAAGAGAGGGAAAGGACACATAGGAATATATAAAATCATATTAATTTGAAAACCTGCATTACTCATACTAAATAATTATATTACTATGGTTCTTTAACGTGCTCGGATGATACACCCACTCGCCCCACCCACCCCAAGATAACATCCCAATCCAAAAAACAAGGCATAGTGCCACATATTTTGTGAAGAATATTCATTGATAATTTTTTAGATATTTGGAGGCTGAGGTTACCTACACAGAACACTGGTATCATGATTTAGTTATACTATCAGACTTGGTAACATGACCTGGTGAAAACGATCTCGCTGTGGTAGCATACAGCATCTAAGGAAATAATACTGTTCCTTATGATTTTAATATTAATCAATATTTTTAACTTCGCTGCTATCCATGCCAGCTTCCAATATTTTACTTAACAACGATACAATTTATTGTGGTACTTTCTGGATACTGGCCAAGATGTTAGTCACAGGTGGCATGAACAAATATTTCATCGATGACATTTTCTTCAATCATTCATGGCTCATGTATTTTACTCCTATTTAAAAGAGAGAAACATACTTTTTACATTTGCACCACTACTAATACATAAATGTCAACGTTACAAAACTGTCTAATAACGCTTATTTTCCTTCACAACTTCCGCCAATGCCAGGTTTCAAACATATTAGTTTGTAAATTACGCACTCACCCAAGTCAATCATGTACAGCCTAGCAATTATTAAACTTGGATTTATGTATGATAATGCATTGTAACAGTGTTTCGATACAGGACAAATATTTTTCATACCTAAATATGTCATTAGTGTATTTCATCTCTGCGTCAGCATAATTTGACCTTTGAATACACAGCTAAAGTATGGGCTATTTTGGATCTGAATAGTGAATTGTATTAAACTACAATTGAAAAGTAAGTTGCTATGAAATTAAATGAAAATTTCAGGAAAGGTAGAATAGGCAATGTTCTTTGACTCCTGCCAATGTTGATAGTATTTAAGAATACACATCTTTGTGTAGCCGTTTTGAAACATTGGCAATTTGGAAAAAAAAGAACTTGCATCTTTCTTCGTATTTGTATCGCGATTTCCGACTATGATAGCTCTATAAAAAAAAAAAAAACACTATTGTTAGATGAATTTCCTACTTAATAATTTACTTCTGATATGATTTGTTTTCTCTTGTCATGCACTATAAGCTCTAAACTAGCGGTATTTAATAGAGCACTGTATATCCGCGCATTTGCACGTGCTTGCAAACTGGGAACACGTTACCTCCAACACTATTAATGAGTTATGTGGTCTCTGCGTGGATTTACGCATGGATCATCACTAGGCCTAACTAATAATAATATTAATGTCACCCTGGACAATAGTGTAGTTATAACTGACAGTTCAATAATTTCTTTGTTGAAGAGTATAAATAGGATAAAAGGTGTGTAGTTTCATATTACTCCCTGTATAAGACCCTCTACCCATATCAGCCCTCGAGCTAAAGCTTTTGGTCTGATATGGCGTCTCAGGCTTTATACAGGATGAAAATACCCATATAGTATTCTCTATTTCTTGTGTTGTATCAAGAATTCGTAGATATAACCGAGACTGCAATATTTCGTATGTGTCGTGCTCGGCCGTTTCCAAAGGTCCATTATCATCCTTTTTTTATGTATTTATTGATATCTAAATCATATTATTGATTGATATCAAAAATTCATTCCGTGGTAGTCCCCTGGTTATAATAATAAAGTCAAAATATAATGTCAATTGATCTACCTAATCATCCTGTTAAATGGACCTGTTGATACCTGCAAAACAAAAAATAGCTATATCAATAAATAGCTCGGAATATTGATATAGAAGCCAATAATATTGCAATGTTAGATTCATTCAATGTTTTATTGAATGTCATGCAAATCGTTGCCCATTTGATGAAATCACCAACATTGTATCAAAGAAAAGTGCTTAATCGTCTTATAATTGTTCAAGGTCGATTTTGAACTTGGAAATGCCAGGGTTATAAGAACTCTAGAAATGCTTATATCAATGGCGTGGTTCTGCAGCATATATGCTTACATGCATCTGAATGTTTTTTGATTTATTTCATATTTAAATAATTTCCAAGAACGGTGTCTCGAACAATGTGTTTGAGTGATAATTTAGTCCACTTGTTCAATTTATTTTCAAAACATATATACATTCTGAACTATTCCTGCAAACGTGTTGTTGTTTTCGCCATATATACCTTTTATATAGGCTTGCATCCCCAACACGTTCATATTGACAAACCATGTTCTTTACGTTTACGTTAAGCTTAGTTTTTGCCATATTGTTTTCAAAGACATTATTTGTATAGTGTTATATTCGTTACATTACTAGTATGCTACGTTATATGTCACTTTAGATATATTCTCGTGGAATGCAGGTCACTATTATTAGCCTTGACCTCCATTTAGGAATTAATTCTGTAAACAGAAGACGTTAAGGTAATGAGTTAAGGAACTGTATAAAAACCTAACACATTATTTATAGGTTTTAAGTAAGTAAGTAAGTAATTTCTTTGTTTATAGAGGGTGACTCAATTGGCATATTCAATCTTCAATGAGGCCTCATAATAACATATTTACAAATATAATACCAAAAATAAACGTAATTTATCAAATATCTATAGGGATACATATGAACACATACCAAAGCATATGACAATGTGATATTTTAAAATAAAATCAATCAAGATGAAACATAAACATACTACAATGTATACATAAACATAGACACATGTGTATAGCGTATACATCATTACTGTTTTAAAGCCATGGAATTAGATATACGTAAAAGCAAACTAGACAATGCTAGATTTAGAATCGATTTTAACTTTTACCCATTTCAAACATTTTTTGGAAAATATATTTAATGATGTAGAGCTTTTAATTTCGAGTGGAATACTACTCCATATGAAAGTTCCAGAATGTGATAAGCTCCCTTTTAATAGTTTGTAATTTGGCTTGGGTATTATGAAATGTCTATTTGTAATTGATCTCAGTTGCATTGAAGTATTTTGGTCATTTACTCTCATATGAAACAAGTCGCTTAGATATTGCGGGGACATTTGATTTGTTATTTTATAAATGCTTTCAGCCTTTTGAAGAAAAGTAATTTCTTCGAATGATAACATATTTAGAGAAATACGCGCAGTTTCAAGATTAATATATTTATGACCTTGTATAATTTGGCATGCTCTTCTTTGTAATTTTGTAATTATAGATACAAGTTAGCATAGTCAATGAAGCATCATTCATATGTGCACGTTTCTGTCTAGATGTAATGAACATGACTGTTTTTTTCCAGTATTTATTAACATACCATTCTCTGTACACCATCTTTGAAGGTGGTCTAATGAATATTGTAGATTTTTTTCTAGAGTAATGTTATCTAATTGTATATCATAAATGGTAGTGTCATCAGCATACACGTCTGTAATAATAGAAGTTTTACAAAGAGTTATAGGTAGATCGTTTATAAATAATAGAAATAATAATGGCCCAAGTATAATCCCTTGTGGAACACCACATGTTATAGGTTTATGGTCTGCGATAGTACTATTTATTGTAACAACTTGACTGCGGTTCGTAAGGTATGACTGAAACCATGATATTATTGCTGCATTTGTAAAGCTTGCGTTTTTTAAGCAGTATATCATGATTCACCAAATCGTTTTTTTTCCGAAAAGATACGATAACACATCCTACACATTTTCCTTCATATATTGCTTTCAACCATTTATCAGATAAAAGTGTGTTTTGGCCGAGTGGCCTGATCTAAAAAACACTTTGAGATTGATATAATAATTTATAGTAATTCAGAAATGATTTCAACTAGATAGTCACATACATTTCAATTAGCTTTGATAATTTGGGTAATATAGAAATTGGACGGTAATTGTTAATTTCATTTAGAATTGACATATGTTTTGAGATTATCAAAAGTTGAAACTTGAATATTGTCCTGCAATTTTTACGCAACAGGTACAAAATAATCATTAAAAGTGTTTGCCATACCAACATCATCAGATATTAATTAATTATTTTTGTTAACACCTATTTCTTTTCTTCTTTTCCCCTTTTATTTGAGGCTATATATTATTTGAATATTTTCCATACAGTGTTCGAGGATCATTCTTCCCTACTTCAGGTTTTGATTTACATGTTTCTTTTTTGGCAGTTTGATTCATTGAGGTGAATGCATTTCTTAGAAGTTTATATCTGTCAATATTTCAATTTATTTTAGATTTATTTATTTCCTTAATACAATCAAGAGTTTCAGCTGAAAGCCAATCTGGCTGATGTTGTTTTTTAATTCTGTGACCTTTTAAGGGAGCGTGTTTATCTACTATTTCCGTAAACAGTGTAACTAACTGGTGTGTATTTGTATGGAGATAAGATCTCAATTTCCGATTACAGAATATGGCATAATGATCACTTGTACCTAATTTTCTAACTAACACTTGAGAAATATTTTCTTCAGTATTTTTGTAATGTGATCAATTAAAGTACTTGTGTCCTTAGTAACTAAGTTTGTTTTTATAACAATCTCTTGTGTATACAAGCGTCTCAGAGTTTCAGTTTCAGTTTCGATGCAATTGCATTTCTTTTTCTCAGAATCACATGTTGCGCCTATATTATTTAACATATTAGAATAACAATTTTCTAAACATACTGCATTTGCATCGTAAGAGGCACAATGGCCTGATTCCTATCGGTTTGTATTCATACAAACCGTTATTCATACATATCTGTTTCACGAAATATATACATTTTTGGAAATGAAGTTTAACGGAATCCCTAAACCAAGCTCTGGATGATCGTTCTCAGAAGGAAGAAGAGGTAAAGAAACTAAAAATTGAGCTGAAACAGTCCGAAAACAATGCCAAGCACAAACAGGCGGAGTATGAAAGGTGAATGAAACGTTTTTCAGAGAATATCTAGTTTTAATAGTAGACACCTTCGAATTTTAAAATATCTCAAAGTCGGAAACAAATGGTTTGTTAAGACCTATTTCCAGCCTATTGTATAAATTATATACTTTTTGTAATTTGACACACAGTTGCACGAGTAAATGGTGTTGGTTTGTATACAATCAACAACTATACCAAACGTACAGCTAAGGTAATATTTAATTACTAACTGAATAAGTCAAACATTAATTAACATTTTATTAGACCGGTAATTAGTTTATGAGTTTAAAAACAAAATCAAAAATAGATGGGGTACTGTAACGTGAAAATGTCAACCAAATGCATGTTATTAACTAATCAGGCATGAGCAATGCCAACCACATAGTCAGTGACAGCAATGGAACACTAATGATGTGAACATTGTATCAGAAGAAATATGTATATGGCACAAACTGATCACTTTATATCCGAACAGTGTGGTACAAGTTTGAGTAAACATTGCTTTAAAGTGATATAATTTGGTCCATTGAACGGTCCATTTATCTATCTAGAGCGGACCAGACATCATTTCTAGATTAAATAACCCATGTTATCACATTATATTTGTATTGTTACAAAATGACACCGATATAAGAGGGTTATTACTAGAGTAACGTGTTCAAGTAGGTAATGTCCAGGCGTTTGTCTCGAGTGTGATTCTGGTCGGGCATTGCCTATGCAAGGAGATACTAGCTTTCCAGAACAAGTTACTCAAGTAATGTTCCTTTTAGTATACACCTCTTTACATATCGTTAGAATAGAACACATAACAACAACTCAAATTAAAACATTTATTTCACTTAAATTCATTGAAAAGCGCCAACGAGAACGAACTCGTTAAATATTTTACACATATGAATACTCATCCATAGAAACATATTGATTACTAGTAGGTATAACTTTTTGCTCGAGGTGCATTCCATGTTCATGGGAGCTATTTCGGGGCCGTTGTGGCTCGGAAAGTAGCACGTTTGGTTTTGAATCCGGAGATCACGGACTCGTGCCTGACTGACTTCACCGGGTTAATCCGGTGTGTATTAGGCAAGACGCTTCCCGTAACCTCGTCCGCCGAGCATACAATAAATAGAGATAGGAATATTAGGAAACTACTTGGTAGTAGGTGTAGGGCAGGGATTTCTATGTACCCTATTCCTTTCCCTGTGACGTGAAATAATGCCCGATACCGAAGACTTTCCTTAACCCTTTATCGTTTGTGAAGTCATATGCCTTTATTGCTTATTAACATTACCATTTATGTTTGTCTTTTTGCGTGTTTTGGGTTTTTCTGTGTTTAAATCTTTTTATGATTGATTTTGAATCGTTTGCTGCTGGAAATATATTACTTTCCTTTTTTAAATATCCATAGATTGCAGACAGAAAACAAACGATTTATTGAAGAAATGTGTACAACGACGCAGAAAGAAAACGATAAGTAAGTATAAAAGAATGTTCGTGTACATGAATAGCCACTGTTATAGGTTATTGCATTTGTATTACTTGGAACGAGTTGTTTTGGCAAAGGACGACGAGATTGCGAGTTCTAAGTAATGTTTAGCCATGCAAATTCAATAACCTTTTTATTGTATACTTTCATATTGTTTTTGATCAATGTTAATTATCTGACTATTACTTTTCATTGTATTTGGGTTATTTTTATGTCTTTTGATGGAATTCGTATCTTGTCATTCAGTTTCATTTTGTGTGGATGATTATTTTGCGCGAAAACGACGTCGGCGTCGGATGACGTCATTAAAAACAACAAGCGATTTTCTAAAGTTTGTTTCCCATTCGATAACGTTAAAAACAGTGGGTGAGTGACCATTTCAATTATTTTATCAATTTCTGCCATAAAAGGTTGGAAAAAAAGAAACACGTATTTTGTTGTTGACACTATAGGAAGGATTCCGTTATTTTATTTGAAAGTAGTTCCTTATTTCTATTTCGCGGCTCTTAGCAAGCACGAGAAAAAGTTCCGGTGCAATATCTATGTGTGCATTATCGTAGAATATTGCACACTTAGCTCAATGCAAACTAAACGGGACAATATGAAAGTATACAATACATGTATTTACTGTCTAGGGAGGGTACATTTATTGATATAAAGAAAATCGTGGCACATCTCTTAAAGACTGTGTAGTCTAAATTCCCATCTCTTTAGTATACACCCCGTAACTTTTTTGTTTTATGACTTCTACTCTACCTTAACAGCACTTATATATTGTTATGTCCTTCCTGACTGATAATGGTACTGCTGTGAATTTTACAAACTTCATCTTCTTCCAGATATGCACATGATTGTACACAGGCAAAACAAGAACGAGATCAAGCAAGGTTGGATATAGACAGGTAAGTATATTTGTACCAACGCACAGCATATGACACTGAATTTGCTTAGCATCAATATAAAGTTTTGACACATATTCCACGCTATTTAAACATGTGATTTCCACAACTTGTAACAGTTTATGGGTTAAACTACATTGCTGTTATTTCAATGAAATTTAAACTGATACGTT